>JAAGNO010007767.1:37089-58902 GCA_033439905.1 Ceryle rudis | reverse complement strand
TGAAATCTCCCCTCCCCGCCTGTCCCCCGTGAAAAACAGGTTTTTTGGGGGGGGGGGGGGGCGGGGGGGGGGGGGGGGGGGCTGTGCAAATCCGCGGGGTCTTTGCGCACCTCCACAGCAGCAGCCCCATCGCACCGCCAGCTTTCTTCTTGGGAAAAAAAAAAAAAAAAAAAAAAAAAAAGCCAAACCCCACAACACCTCGATCGGTACCAATCAATAAAATCAGCTTTTGACCGTAACCCAAGGCTTCCTCTTAGCCATAAAAGGTCGGGCATAGATTTGGTATTAACAAAAAAACACAAGAGGGCACAATGCGGTACCGGACTCCGGAGGGGTCGGGATTTAGCAAGGGATAAAGGAAATACTTCGATTTTCCATTATCTCCCGGATACGGAGCTTTTGCAGAAAAAGAAAGGAAAAAGATGCAATATATGAAAAGCGAAGATTTGGTTCAAGCGAGCGCAGCTTTCCTGAGCAGAGAGCGCTAATCTGTAGTAATTAGAGACACATGAACCGAAATAAGTTGTCAAACCCCATTTCTTCTGCTCTAGCAAATCTAAGTTAATCAACCCGTCGGGATCTTCTTGCAAAGTTCACACACAGGCACAAAAAACTTTTTTTTCCCCCTTCCCCTTTTCTTTAACTGCAGCAAAGTACCCCGACATTTCAGGACGGTTTGCAAGCACTAGGGGTTAAAGTTTTCCGAATTAGAATAATTAACTTTTTTTCCTTCCACTTACAGCGGGTATTTGTGTAGGTTATATGTGTGTAAATATATATAGGCGCGCACACCGCCATCCGCGCAGACGGGCTCTCGCACACCCCCGCGCTGAGCTCCGGGGGAGGGAAGGGGGGTGGGGGGGCAACACACGTTTATTTATTTATGAAGCTCCGAGCGCGCCGGGAATGTTTCTTTCGGCAGATATTATATATTTGGTTAAGGGGGTGCATTTCTGTTGTTTAAAAGGGAGGGAAAAGGGGGTGGATGGTTTGTTCTTGGGGTCCCTGGTGCAATCTCAGCTCCTCATGGGTGCTATTTTGCAACCTCAGGCGCCTGCTATTGGTCAGCCCATGATCAGATGGTTGTATTTCCTTGTGTCCCTCGCTGGCACCACGCCATCTCCCTTCAGCTAAAACCCAATCTCCGATATACTACTAATAGCTAAACCACTTGGACTATAAAACACAACAAATCATAAAGCCGGGGAAAGGACGGCAGGCTCCTTCCAATGAGTTCTTATTTTGTCAACTCGACCTTCCCGGTGAGTCTGGCGGCGGGGCAGGAGCCCTTCCTGGGACAAATCCCGCTATATCCCTCGGGCTATGCGGATCCTTTGAGGCACTACCCCAGCACCTATGGAGCCACGGGCGTCCAGGAGAAGGGCTACACCTCCTCTCCTTACTACCAGCAAAGCAACGGAGCCTACAGCCGCAGCTCCGCCTGTGACTATGGGGCCGGCGGGTTTTTCAGGGAGAAGGACCCTGCGTGCGGCCCCCCCACCCTGGACGAGGTTCCCTTCGCCCCCGGGCCGCGCAAGTCGGACTGCGCGCAGAGCAAAACTGTGTTCGGAGAGAGCGAGGAGCAAAAGTGTTCCGCCCCGGTTTACCCCTGGATGCAGCGGATGAACTCTTGCAATAGTGAGTTTACTCTTTTACAGAAATAAATACATCAATCTCCTCCCCCCCTTTCTTATTTGTTACCGCCAGAGAGAGAGAGAGAGAGAGAGAGAAGGAAGCAGGAATAAGGTTCACTTTAGAGCCCAAACTTCCAACGGGGAAGTTAAGGCGACACGAGAGGCTCCAACTTGCTCCAGACATGCACCAAAACTTCACGCCGCTGAAGTATTCTCTCCCAGCACCTCGCACCCCCCTGATAAAAACTTTGCCCCATATTTAAACCCCAATACAGTATTTCCCCATTCCTCCCCCCCTTCCTTTTTTTTTTTTTTTCTTCCCACATTCCTGTTTGCGTGTCACTCAGCTACAGCGATTTGTCTCTGTCTTTCCCCCACACGCACAGGGAGATATCTTCTCTAAATCAGAGCTGGATGACTTTACACACGCACGGACCCACACCCCCACGCAGCTCCCTCTCTCGCTGGCTACCCGATCTGGAGTTAAATAATATAAAAGTGTTTTAAATATTTGAAAGGAGAGGGCTACATTTTTAATGAAACTCGCACATAATGAAAAGTCTGCCTGGGGAGAATCCCCCCCCCTCCCCGGTGATATATGACTTCTTTAAGTGCTGTTTCCTCAATCAAACAAAGAAATAAAGGGGGGGGGGGAGCTGATTCTGTGACGAAAGGATTGATGAAATGACATGAATGTGAACTCCTTATTCACCAACTGACTACACATGCTTAAGACAGAGACCTAGAAATTCTTGTCCCTTTGTAAGTTATGAAAATACTTCTTGTTATTCTAGTACCTCATCAGCTTGGGATACCACATGGATTTCCAAGGATATCCTTTGATCTGGATTCTCCTCATCAACTAGCTGGTCATCTGCGTGCCACTAAGAGGATCTGTCTCCTTGAATGAATGACATTTCTTTGGTGCTGGCCCTGGAATCTGGATCTTTGTGTCAGTGAAAGTCTCTTGCTGCATCTAACCACAGGATCTGGCCTGGATGAATATGAGCAAAACTCACACCAAACTTCACTAAAATTCATCCAAGTGCTGAACCAGACTCCTTGGTTATGAACAGGTTTAACTTGTGTGTCCTAAAAAGAAATAATTGAATAAATATACAAAAAGGGCCCTGATGTGCAAAATTAACAATTAAGAGAAAAGATTAAAACATTGTTTCTCAGCAGTGGAAGCTGCTTGGATTTTTAATAATTGTTTTATCACAGCAGTTTTTAAGGAAAACTTCTTTCACAGAATTACTTATAAACTCTAAGTGTGCAGAAGAAATACTACTAGCATTTCTGAATCGCTGGTTCCTTTCTTTCTCCACTATTAGAAAGAAACAAAGGCAGCAATTTGGGTGTTGTGTGTGTGTGCATATGAAAAGCAGAGTCCTCAGGAAAAAAAAATCACTCTTTACTTTGTTGTAGTAAAAAGAAAAGTATAAAAGTATCAGCAATTAGTGTTCCAGATTATAATTGCAGTAAAGATTTTTTTTTGTTTCCAGAAATGAAAGAAGGGATTTGCAGTGTCCTACATTATACAGGAATATCTGTCCCACAAACTGAGAGAAAAGACTGTTAGAGAGGAAAGAAAAAATGAGTAAAATTTAAATTTAACAGAAACCTGTGAAAAGAAGCTGGAGGAGAGAGAATCGGTCCAGACAGCAATTTTTTAATGAGAATGTCTAAAAGATGCTAAGAATAACATGTAAAGCACACTCTGGCTGTAGGTATCTTGGGGTGTGTTAGCAGAAACAGAGCACAGTGCAGAAGCGACAGGGAAGACAGTTGGGTCTGTCTGCTCGCAAGCTGCTCTTGCCTGGGTCCGCACCGCCGCCGAGGCTGCCCTCGCTTTGCTGGCTGCAGCGAACAGAAAGATTACATGCAGGGGAAGACCCAGCACAGGCTGATGTGCTAAAAGTTCAAAACCTCTGCTGAGATCAGCTGCCACTGGAAAGTCAGTGAGTGTGGAGAGGAGAGGGATGCTCCTGACTGATGTGCTGGGTGGAAAGAGGACCGGCTTCTTGCAGTGAACAAGTGCATTGCGTGAAACACCCCGAGCGCTTGTTTAGACCCAGAAGTTCATCAAAGCAGCATGACTGCATACGAGTCAGTACTTTATTGCGTGAGAATATTTGAGAAAATAGACAGCTGTAAAAATGGGAGCTATAGAATAAATGCCGAACAATGTGGGAATTATCTGGTGCGAGATAACCACCACGTTTCAAACCCGCGTCACAAACTGGCCTCGTCTCGCAGCCGCTGTGTTTCCACGTCCCATTGTCTAATTACGGCAAGTTTGTTTTGACCGAGTACCAGTGATTGATTCACTTATTACTTTCCCTTTTGTTAGGAAGCCTGTGAATCTGTATTACAGTTTGTAGCTCCCCCCCCCCGAGTTCCCAGCTAAGCAGATGAAAGTTGATAAAAATAAAACGAAGGAAAAAAAAAAAAAGGCGAATATTAGATTCCTGTTCATGCTGGGAAGTGGTAGGCTGGGTAGCTGTGGCTGTGCCGGCGGAGAGGCAGCGCCTCAGCAGAGGGTGCTGTCTTCTCACGCTAGCGCCGGCTGAACGAGAAGGTCACTCAGCCTATTGATAAATCACTGTGCCGTGATTCCTAACTGACAGCTCAAACTAACATCAAGCTGGATGAGAGAGAACAAAAGGCCATCAAGCAGCCATTTTCTTGACACTTTTATTCAATCACCAGCAGATTGCTTACGACAGCAATAGCAGCTGTTTTGTCTTCATCTTTCCACATTTGATAAAAGGTGTCAACTCAAATTTTTGTAAATAATTCACTTACCCCTACTGCACACACCAGCACTGTTCAGCATATGTATTCTGTGTGAGCAGATCACTGAGGCAGGTCAGGGCTCAATGATATCAGCTGAAGGTCATCTGTGATCTAAACGGAAGCACTGATAAAGCTGCAGTCTCTCAAGGTCAAAGATAAGAACTACACTGAGATATTTGTAATGTGGACAAAAGGTTAAACAATAGAGAGAAAAGTATGGTATTGTTTCAGTTAACACACTAATGATTTCTCTATTGTTCTTTTGGAAACACCGTTCCAGCAGATTCAGGTGGTTAACCCTTTCTGAGTAGGGTGTATATTTAAGTGCAGGATGTGAGCAATTAGAGAATATCAATTCCCAAAGTTGGTAATGTTAGGTAGTAGCTTGCAGCATGAATATGAATATATCTGATATATGAATATATCTGATCTGCAAAAGGGAACAACAGCAATTTTTATTGCAGGCATTGAAAGGAAAAAAACCCAAACCAAACCAACCTGGATAGTGTATCAAACAATAACATTTAAAATGATTAATGCGTTTAGGTAAAATACGGTTTAACTTGAATTTCTCCTTAAAAATAAAATTAGGTCCCAGACCTGAGGAGAATTAGAGAATGTGCCTAACATTTCCTGGTTTAACAGCTTCATTTACTTTAAAGGCTTGGAGAAACTAACGGAGAGATCTTTGAATTATTGCAATATGACACTCTATCTCATGTCGGCAGTAGCCAAAGCTCTGAGATTAAAAATGATACATTCTTCAATACTAGGTTGAGGGTTTTTTTCACCCAGTTATATTACTCAGAAAATAAATCTAGACAACAAATAGTCACTGTTTATCACTATTTGGTTTATACTTTCTAATAGCCAAGTATACGTGCATTTGAGATTCTGTCTGTGCTCAAGCAGCAGGGAATTTATTGCCTGTAATTGATGTACATGAAGATCAGAAAACAGTTGCCTTACATTTTTCCCTTCTTTCTGCCTTGGTGCTATGGTAAAAATATCTTTCCTTATTCCAATGTACCTGTGATAGAGAAGATCTCTTTTAGCTAAGCAGGATGGCACAGGAATACTTTCTTACTGAAAGCAGAAATTCTATCTGCATCAGTATCATTCCTTATCTGCCCATTTGTATATGAACCAACAAAAACAGGCTTAATTAGAATTAAGCAAATGATTTTCAACTTCTTTTTTTTTTTTTTTTTTTTTTTTTTTTGGTGGACATTTCCTTGTTTACTTCTTGTGGAATATCTACACTGCAGTTTCTTGAAAGATACCTTTTCCATCTTGCTTAATATTCTTGGTGATTCAAAGGGTCTTAATGAATCAATTAAGAAAGGCTTTTGGTGAGCTTATACCTAAAAAACAATTTGTGTTTTATGGCATGGACTGGCCAGGTAGTTCACTTACCATTATTTCCCTCTATTAACTGCTATGTCCTAGAAAAAAAACGATAGCTTGGAAAAAAGCAAAACAAAACACTGGGATTTTGAATCTGTCATCAAGTATGCAAGAATAAAAACTTCAGAAAACTTTCAATTTTTGGTCTTGCTACTATCTTGCTTGAAGTGTCATTAATACAAGAAAGTAGACCACTAAAAATTAGTGTCTGTCTGCA
The DNA here is from genome assembly GCA_033439905.1 of Ceryle rudis. Classification (NCBI taxonomy): domain Eukaryota; kingdom Metazoa; phylum Chordata; class Aves; order Coraciiformes; family Cerylidae; genus Ceryle; species Ceryle rudis. The sequence goes on along the minus strand of JAAGNO010007767.1, from coordinate 52,845 downwards.
GAATTAAAATGTGATGTTCTTTCATCACAAAGCCATTGCTTGTGAATGCACACTTGTAGCAGTGAAGGGTGTTGTTTTATTATTTAATTGTCATTGTGGAAAAGCACTAGTAAAGATTTATGGGGAGACTGATCATTTGTTTTAAGTTGTTATATGTTATGTAAAAGTAATCACTGTATTCCATTTACTAGTTTACTAATTCTGCATTTACCAGTCTATGGCTTCTGACACATAATAACTGGAGAATAATCTGTATGCTTTAGACATTTGCATCCTTGATATTGGCTTAAACCTCTTCTTCTTCAAGCATTAACATAGGCAAACCTGCATTAGTCTTGTTAACTGATGTTTACTTTTCATAAACATAAAGATGTGTCTATATGAAGTAAATTCATGCTATATATAATTTTGAAAATAGTCACAGAATTATACATACTGCAGTCAGTATGAGTAACTAGGTCAGAAATAATCCCCCTGCCCAAGACCAGTTTCCTTGTCTACACCTTATCTAGACCCTGACATGTACCTACCAGTGTCACTGGAAGTTCATAAACCATGTGTTATACATATTATCAGAGGAAAAAAAAAAAGAAAGAAAAGAACAATTTTAAGTTCTGAGGCTAGTTTCTTACCTTGTATAAGTCAACATATATTGTATCAAGGTAAAAGAAGGAAGAGGGTGAAGATCTGTTGTTGAATCTTGGACTGAAGTACAAGAGAGATAATGAAAGAGATAGCATGTAGAGAAATGGCAAGAGAACACAGGAGTGCTGAAAACTGAAGGAAAGAAACATGGAACATGAGCAAAGGCATCAACATGGTGCCAATAGAAGGTGCTATGGGACATGGAGCATGGACAACAGGAGACTGAGGCTCTGAGCAAAAGAAAGTAGGGCACAACAGAGAATGTAGTAAAATGGAAACTTCCTTCCTTGTATTGAACTTTAGCTCTTCCTTTTTTTTTTTTTTTTTTAAATCTAAAACTATAGGCACTTAAAAAGAATTGCCAGGTATTGTTAATTTATTGCAAGTAATGTGATTTTGGCCATGACTATGGGAGCATTTGTGATAATTGATTCTGGATGAAAATGACTCTTTCTCATCCCTTAACTTGCACCCAAGGTTAAGACTTGCACTGAGCTCCAAGCCAAGAGATTTTTTTACTCAGTTCTATGTCCTCTAATAATATCCATCATCAAATGTCTCTCTAGGTAACTCTCGCTCACCCATTTGCCAAATAAGAAAAAAATAAAAGCTTGACAACATCACTGAATTAAATCTATAAACAGAATGTATCTTGTAGTATAGCAGACCCAAACGCCATTTGCTGTACTGAAATTAATATCAAAAGGTAAAAACCAAATTATGTGCTTATGTAGCACATACTGTTTGCATAGTTTTTTGTTAACAAAGTGGATTTGGGGTGCCTAGCAAAAAAACACCATGAGCGCTTATCATTTTAAATCTAAAACTCCAGTTTTTATCCTTGCAGAAGGTCAAGCTCGCCTATGATGTCTGCAGTCCCCATATTCATTCTGCTACCTTTTAAATGCTCTTGCAAGGAAATCTGTGTTCTGTCTTTCCAAGGCCATGGCAAATTTTAACTGTTTTTAGGACTACTCTGGCACCAAGGCTAATTGACATAGAATGGCTGGCATCTATGCTGTTAAAATCCTTATCCTCCAAAACAGGGTAGCCACACATAAATTGCTACCACTTAATCATGGTCCTTGGCACTTGCTAGCTCCTAAATTATGCCTGTGAATGTCTGCAAGAATGTTGCTTGGCCTGGGCCAAAACCACAGCAAAATCTGTTCTGATTGTTCAGCAATGTGATGAACCAAGATCCAGAGCCTGGGAAAATTTCTAGGCAATGATGGTTCCTGAGAAAACACAACAAACTGCTGCTCATTTTCCTAGCTTTCCATGCAGTTACAGTGCCTCTCAAGATTGAAAATGTAAAATCTTCTATGAGTACAACAATGTCTGGGTGTGTCTGCATACAAAAAAAAAAAAAAAAAAAAACCCAAAAAAAACCCAAACCAAAAAAAACCAAAAAACCACCCAAAAACCAAAAAAACCCAGGAGTTAAACGAGGTACTTACAAAATTGTCTGAAGTTTTAACTTGTGATACACACTTAGGAAGCAATCTAGACTAATAATTTTTGCAGTGCTTGTTTAATACTTAATGGGAGCGGTTCCTCTAGGAAGAGGTTGAAATATTTGTTTGTAGAATGCGTGTGGTATTGAGAGCAATGTATTCAGAAGATATTACCTTTGTGTCCAGGGGGTGGACAACCTTACCTAAGTGCTCAATAAAGGTCAAAAATTGAATTAATAAGGTTACCTTTCCAGAAAACAAGCTCCATTCTAGAAGGCATAACATTAGTGTATACCAGACTGCCCAAGGGAATTGCTAATGATGTACAAAGCTTTCTACCTATAGGTCACTGATTTTAATCCAACCCAGCTCAGCAAAGACTAATTTTTCTTATGAATGCCTTTTGGCTTATGTGTAAGTTGAGTGGGCTTTCTAGATAGTGAGACCTACTTATAAATGTGCTTATAAACTTTTAATCTGAAGCATGCTTGTCTTGCATAGTAGATGCTTTAATATTTCTAAGTAGCTTCTATGTCAAGTCTATAACTTCTGGGTAGATAATGATTTTTTTTCAGAAAGTATCTAAATTAAATGTAAAACTTTCAAGTAATAGTGTATCAGCAACATCACTGAAGAAATGGTACCTTTAGTTTATTAATCTCTTTTTTTTTTTTTTCCAAATACTGTATTTCTCATTAGAATTGGTTGTGAGAATGAGAGTTCCAAATTACAAACTCATATCCTGTCTTTGGTCTATGCTCTTAGGTTGTGACACTAGTTGCCTCATCTCCAATGTGTTTATTAAATGCCTATTGGAAAACTCTGTATCAGGAACCCTAATCACTTAACCTGTAGAAACTTGCAAGTAGGAAACAAGCATACTAAGGTATTTCTGGAGAGTGCTGGGGACAGTGTAACACAGAGGTAAGGCAATGCCCTGCTGGAAGAACTGGTTGGGGATGTGACAGTCAGTGGTGATCCTGTGTGTAGCTACCATTATGCAATGCATTTCGGCATCCTAGAGGGAGTGAAGAAGGCAAATAGCAGATTACAGACCATGGACTTAAGCTGAACAGACTTCGGTTTGCGCAGGAAAGTGATAGGTGAGATCTTGTGGGAGGCAGCTTTAAAGGGCAAAGGAGTTTATGAAAGCTGGCAGACGTTTAAGGGCAACCACCTTCAAGCTCAGAAATGGTCCACCCTGCTGCTGAGGTATGCTGGTGGATGTATCAGGAGACTGTGATCAGTGATGGAGGCTAACAGTATCCTGGGCCATAGCAGCATGAGCATAGACAGCTAATCAAAGGAAATAATTATCCTCTGATTTTTCAGGAATAAATAACCTACATTAGTGCTGCAGCCAAGTTTGGACACTCCAAGCAGAGGCAAGATATTGATAAGCTGAAGTGAGTTTGGTAGAGGACCACCAAGGTTGTTGGGGCTGGAGACTTGTAAGGAGAGCCTGGTGGACTGGCGCTTGTTCAGCCTGGATATGAGACAGCTGCAGGGGCACTTAACAGCCCACCAGTGCCTATAGGGAGGTTTTGGAGGGCATGGAGCCAGAACCTTCACCGATGGGTATGGTGGGAAAAGGCCATAAGCTGAAAAAGAGGAAGTTCCAACTAGATGTTAGGAAAGAAATTTGCTCTGAGGAGGGCCAAGCATTTGATCACGTTGCATTGAGAAGTTATGTACTCTCTGCACTTGGAGCTTTTTGATACTTGACTGGATAAAGCCTGAACAACCTGGGCTGACCTAAGAGCTGGTTCTAATCTGAGCAGGAGGTTGAACCAGAGACCTCCCAAGATCCCTTCATGCCTGGTTCTATGATAGTGCCAGTAAAGCTGGCATTACTTGTATTGTCTGTTGTGATAGAGTTCAAGGTTTTGAAGATAGAAGAAACTCCCACAGTTCAGTTTCTTAAAAATACTAGTAAGTTTTGAGGGATTTGACATATTTTTTTTTTGTAGTTCTGAGCAAAAATTTACCCTGGTAAATGTGGGCTGGACAATGTACCAGAGAATCACAGAATCACTGAATGGCAAGGGCCAGAAGTGACCTCTGGAGATCATCTAGTCCAACTCCCCTGTTAAAGAAAGTTCACCTAGTGCAGGCTAGAAAGAAATGCATTTAGGAGGGTTTTGAAAGTCTTCAAAGAAGGAGAATCTACAGACTCTCTGGGCAGCCTGCTCCAGCACTCCATCACCCTCAAGGTAAAGAATTTTTTCCTCGTGTTCAGATTGAACCTCCTGTGTTCCAGTTTGTGCCTGTTGCCCCTTGTCCTATTGCTGGGCAACAGTGAACACAGTCTAGCCACCTCCTCTAGACACTCACCTTTTAGATATTTATAAGCATTCATAAGATCATCTCTCAGTCTTCTGCAGGCTAAACAGCCCCAAGTCTCTCAGCCTTTCCTTATAAGAGAGATGCTCCAATCCCTGATCATCTTCATAGCACTCCACTGGACTCTCTCCAGTAGTTGTACCAACGTGACAAAGGATCACTTTTGGTCCTTAGCTTGAATAAAAAATATTTATCACCAATTATTATTACTTGCTCACATTAGAACAAGCTCCACCTGGTGCGTAGTTCAATAATCTCTACTGAGAAATTTGAGAGCTGAATGGGCAGGATGCAAAAAGAGCAGCCCACCGTCTCCAAACAAGTGCATTTGATGGTTCTTATTGAGACAGCGTGGGAAAAATGTGCACAGCCAGTGCTGGTGATGTACCCTCACTGTGGCTTAATGGAGCACTTCAGTCTTTGGGGCTGTCAATTTCATAAGGACTAAATTTACTTAAAAAAATAACTGACAGATGAATTTAGAGAGCGTTTTGTTACTCCAGCCCTGGAGTGGGGACCAGGAGACCTGGGTTCTATTCCCACGTCTGTCACAGACTTCCTGGACCATCATGTTACATCTTTGTTTCTCAGTTTCCCCTTGGGCATAATATGGATAATACTTACCCACTTTACAGGGCTTAATTCATTAATGTCTGCAAGGTGTCTCGAGATCTGTGTGCACAAGGCACATTAACACTGCAAAGCATTTAGTATATTATTTTATTATTTAAGACATCTGGGACCATTTTCACTGATGTGCTCTATCCATTTTGCACTGCTTTGGTGTTGCAAAGCAGCCATATCCCTCTTTAGTAAGCCAGTGAGGCTGAGTTTATGGCTGGCTTAAAATACCAGCCATCCAAAGCATCTGAAGCCTACTATCAAATATGGCTCTTCTTTTTCTATCCATTTTCTAAAATAATGAGTACTGATTTTTATTTTTTTTTTTTTTATTCTTTGGGGGAGTGAGATCTGTGGGGAATTTTGCGTGTTTCATGAAGGACATTATTCCAATAGTGGTAGAATCTTTTGGCAAAGTGAAACATAGAAATGACATTGATGCAAAAATGACTCCCCTGTGTATATGCTAAGTAACTTCTAAAGGTTAACTGGCCTGAAACTCTGATATGAACAAGAATATGACATCTTCTGGCAACCTGGGTTGGCCTGAAAAAGCAGTGGAGACACACTGGTACAAATTCTGGTAAGTTTGATGCACCATTATTCAATCTTTTTCTACTTTTTCTTTGAAATGTTGATTTTTTTTTTTCTACATTGCCTTCATAAATATAGTCACTGAAATTTCTTAAATGAACTAGTGCACAGCAGTTGCCATTTCAACTCAACATCAATTTTTCACCATAGGTATTATTCTCATTAAAACAATAAATAGTAATTTGACTTTATTCACACACACAAACACACACGCGTGTGCACACATTTACATGCTCAGTGTGACATACAAAAAGAGAGACCTAAGTATCAACTAGTGTATTGGGTTTGTGTGGCAAGGTTTTGGAAGCAGGGGGTCTACAGGAGTGGCTTCCGCTAGAAGCTGCTAGAAGGTTCTCCAATATCTGATAGAGCCAATGCCACTGCTGGCTAAGGGCAAGCCCATGAGCGATGGTGGTAGCGCTTCTGTGATAACATATTTAAAAGGGTTTTCTCCCTTTAAAAAAAGCACTGTGCAACAGCAGCCAGAGTAGAGGAGCAAGAATATGCGAGAAACAACTCTGCAGACATCAGTGTTGGTGAAGAAGGAAGGGAAGAAGATGCTTCAGGCACCAAAGCAGAGATTCCCCTGCAGCCTGTGCTGAAGACCATGGTGAAGCAGGTTGTCCTCCTGCAGCCCCTGGAGATTAACAGTGTAGCAGATATCCACCTGCAGCAAGTGGAAGACCTCGTGCTGGAGCAGGAGGATGTGGCTGAAGAAGGCTGTGACCCTGTGAGAAGCTGACACTGGAGCAGGTGCCTGGCAGTACCTGTGGACTCATGAAGAGAGATGCCCATGCTGGAGAAGGTTTGCTGGCGGGAGCTGTGACCCCATGGGGGACCCACACTGGAGCAGTCTGTTCATGAAGGGCTACATGCCATGGAAGAGACCTACGCTGGAGCTGTTCATGAAAAACTGTAATTTGTGGGAAGGACTCATGTTTGAGAATTTTGTGGAGGATTGTCTCCTGTGGGAGGGACCTGGTGCTGAAGCAGGGTACGGGCATGAGGAGTCCTCCCCTGAGGAGGAAGGAGTAGCAGAGACAAGATGTGATGAACTGACTGTAACTCCTATTGCTTGTACCTCTTGCTCCACTCAGAGGAAGGGTAGAGAAACTGAGAGTAAAGTTAAGCTTGGGAAGAAGGGAGGGGTGGGAGGAAAGTGTTTTAAGATTTGGTTTTATTTCTTTTTATCTTACTCTGATTTGATTAGTAATAAATTAAACTCATTTCCCCATGTCAAGTCTGTTTTGCCCATGACAGTAATTGGTGAGTGATTTCTCCCTGTCCTTATCTCTACCCATGGACTTTTTGTTATATCTTCTCTCCCCTGTACTGATGAGGAGGACAGTGAAGAGCAGCTTGGTGGGCATCTGGCATCCAGCCAGGGTCAACCCACCACAATTAGCCACTCCTAGGTCCTCTGAATGATAAAATTGTCATTCATTTATTTAAAATGACAATAAAAAGGAATGGTTTAGCAGGGTTTCTACCCTTTTGTTGGACAGGGAACGGAGCCCAAGTCGCAGCACAATCTTGATATTGATCTCTCAGAGAGAGAGTTAATTTGTCAATGACTGTAATTTGCCAAGCTTTATGAATCCATTCTTCTTCCTTTGGAGGAATATGTCTCTTCCAGATCTGTGCTATTATTTTTTTTTCTTTATGCAGTAAAGAAGAAGAAAAAAAAAAAAAAAAAAAAAAGAAAAAAGAAATAAATTTCTGAGTTCTTTCATAGACATAGAAAAAAGTACCAAATTGGTAAAAGAACATGGGACCAGAAGGTGTACTGCCAGTCCTCTGTCCATTCCTTTGCTTTTAAGGACACTGTGCCGTGTAACGTTAGTTGTAACCTATCATGCTCCCCTTGGAAGCCAGTAAAAGGTTTTCCCTCTCTCCTTCCATAAGAAGGCAACTCCAAAAGCTCAGTACTCAGAAGGACAGGCAAGATCTTTCAACTTCCTCCCTGAATTAAATATATATAGTTTACATCCATGTTAGTCCAAGTCCTTTGACAGTGGTGGGCAGTGATATGCAGTCAGGAACAACATGTGGCTAGGCTGCTGCTGGCACAAGTGACATGTGGATATGTGACCACAGCTTTGGTTTCCTTTCTGCTCTCCCCTCCTCATTCCCTTCACTATTATTTTAGCCTTTCTTTGGACCTTTTTTCCATATGAATTAACCTTTTCTGAATAAACAGAACTGCACATAGTATTCCAGTTGAAATGTGAATTGTGTATGATGACATAGATATTTTCCTTTCTCTGATGTATATACCTCCCCTGATATGGTCTACGAAGTGGCTTTTTGCAGCTAAACCACACGTAAGTATTCTGAGATTGAGTGACACAGCCTGTACTTTCTCCTCTGTCATTTCCAATTTATAAGCTCCCAGCTCATAATCCAAATTGTTGTTACTAGTCCTCGATTGTGTGACCTTCCATTTTTTACAATAATCCATTTCAGCTTATTTCTTGCATTCTAACACTGAAGGTCACCCAGTCCCTCCTGTAAGATATTTCAGTTCTTCTCCAGCCTGGATTTATCTTGTGGCAGGGGCAGAGATGTTGAGCCAGGTGGGAAAGCTGAGCTCCAGTGGTGTCAACACATTCTGCTCAGAAACATATGTCTGAGGCTTGGGTCTGCAGCTCAAAGGGGACAAGGGTGACTACAACAGCACCAATTGACCCAAGCCACCACAATGTACTTCTAGGTTCCTAAAGAAACTCATAAAGCTTCTTTAGTCACTACACTCTGGACAGATAGGTACACTGAATTAACAGAAATTATCTTCACCTTGCATTTTAACTAATACATGAATAATTTTGCAGTTATTAAAATCAGTGATAGACACACAGAAAATGTTCCTTTACACCAACACGGTGAAAGATTTTGAAGTGGCATTTGGAGTTAAACTGGGAATATAATTTCTGATATACAAGCCATTTAAAAAAAATATTTTTTTCCTGAATTTATCTAAATCCAGATAGGAAATAATTGCTTTGGTTGTAAAACCAAATAGAATCCAGCCATGTAATCTGGTCACAAATTCATACCTGGTGGGTACCTGAGAGGCCTTTACAAGGATAGTATTGTCAGACAGGACTCAACAATACAAGAAGTAGTTATTGATTGACTTACTTATGCAAATGAATCTCTCCACACTAATTTTTTAGCTGTATTCAAATACAAGAAGATAGGTAAGCATTAGTGAGTTTTTGTTGCTATATTTGCTGAGCGGGTTGGTCCCTTTTGTTCTTTTTACAAGATCTTAGATTTAAATTTATATCTCTAGCTCTGACAGCTGCTTGTTACAGTTTTATTCCAAGCATTTCTTTTTCTTTTATCTCCAAAGGTCCTGAAAATACTGCTCTTTAAAAGCACCTACAATTCATAAGTCTATTGTCATGTCTGTAAAAACTGAGATAAAATTCAACCCTGATAGGTTGTTCTACATTTCTTTATATTTTCAAAGGTAGATATTTGCAAAGAAAAGGTGTGGAAATCTACATTATTAAAACCTGACACCAACTATAATATTTTTTCAGACCTTTGAATGAAGATTAAGGATTTTGATAGCTGTACATCTTTTATTTATGTTATGAGAAACAACTACTGTAATCACATCTCATAATTTCCATAACAAAAAAGGCTGATGAACTGTAGATTGGTCAAAGTGCAAATATGTCTGACTTTGACCAGTGAGTCAGCTCTTGTCTTCATACTGTAGACTGTCAGTGTGGAAACAACGGAGATACTTAACAAACACGATCAGACTTAACCTTCAGAGTCACACAGCGACATTGGTTCTCATTCCCTGAAGCCCACATATTACTGTTTTTAGAATGAAAAAACCATAGATGACTGGTGATCTCATAAAATACCACTGCATTTTTGAGAACTTTCATGGTATATTGCTCAAATGAATCCATGGATCTTTTTATACTAGGCTAACACAGCACCACAATTAGAAGCACTGTTTTTTGACATGGCATTGACGTTAGGCTGACATCAAGTAACTCTATCCCTTGCCTGAAAGTGAACACTGATGAGGGCACTAAACAGATACAAGACTAGGAGCCTTCCTCATAGGAATGATTTGGCAGTCACACAGTGTTTGATACAGCATATTTTTACAAAACAGAAATTAATGCAAAAGAGATCAGATGGTAGTACTCGAACCTGCCTGTTTGCCCATTATGGTAAGATGAACTGCAGTAATGTAAGTACATAAAGATGCATTATGTATTTGGTGACCAGACTGAGACTGTAATGTTACTAATAACCAGCAAATCAAGGATCGATATGGGAAGAACGACAGTTTTAGGGACAGAGACCATTGCACCACTGTATGCAAATGCATATGCTTTGGTTCATACTTTTGAGGACTCACATGCATGGTGCATTCTTTAGCTGAGGTGTGACGACATTTTGCCTGAACTACAGGAAAATTTTGATTATGCTGTCACCCAAATTAGATTTGCAGTGTTTTGCACAGTTGCCACAGCTGAGCTTTAATAGGTATCCCCATGCACATAACAGTTGCTGGCTAGGATGCACAGAAAAAATAAAACACACACTCGAGCTTGATGTTTCAAAATAGGTAGATGCACTTACAGTAATATTCAACTTCACTGAAAGCACTGCAGTTAATACCTCTTCACCTCCACATCTAAGAGGCAGAGATTTTCTTGAACTCCTATTACATAGCCTCCCTACCATATAATCAGTATTCAGTGTGATTCTTGTCTCTAAGATTCAGTTCCCCTACTCTTACCTTGCCTTTATTCTTGCAGGCATTAAAAAAAACTACAACACACATGCACACACACACAAAAGAGATGGAAGTGATTAACAGTCTGCAGATATTTAGGACCAGGCTCAGCTGCCACACACAGATATGTGTTCACCTGAGATATCCCAGCATTTATGTGAGAATTTGGACTCTAGCAGCTGTGCTGGGAGGATATGGGTTTCCCATAGGTCCTGTGTCATTTATGTCAGCCCCACGTCAATGATCAATATACCTGGGACACCTCAAAAGGGAGTGGATGCCTATGAGTGAGCAGCTGAGCCTATAGCTTCCACAGCGTGTGGCATCTAGACTACCACTGTACTCAAAGAAGGCTTATGGTGAGATTCATGCCTAAAATTAGGTTTATACTGTCATTTTAGACACAGTGAGGGATTTAATCTAATTCCAGTTCCTGCCACAGGAGGGTACAGGTCTCTCCAAAGTTCTGTGTTATATTTACCAGCCCTGTGTGGATGTTTCAGATCCATGAGGACCTCTGAAACAGCCACAGATGCCTTTCTTTAGGCAAGTGAATTTCACCTAGCATGTCTATTTTAAAGCAAGCTAAATAGCTTTCCAGTTTCTATAGATTACACCTGTACTGATTGTGAAACAATCTCAGACACCTAGGACAGGAGTCAGTTGTCTGAAAACAGGTGTCTTGTTCCATTTGAGACACACTTGGTACACACACAGGGATGGCAGAAGGACCCCTGAGACACCTGAGCACCTCTGGAACAGCAGCTGGTTCTTCTAACACAGAGATAGTTCAAATGGCACTGGACATCATCATTTAGACTGAGCTGAATTGAGCTCCTAGCTTTGGTGGAGACACCTCCACATAGACCCTAATGTATAGAAGTCCTGATCTCAAACTGAATCCCACCCTGCAAGCAAAATTTAGCTGCCTGAGCATGAAAATGCTGTTACTTGAGGTAACCTGGGTTTTCTGCTTAGTCCCCATCTGCCAGTACAACCTGGGCTTCCCATAAATTGTGTCACACCTGTCAGCCCTGTAAGCTTTCTTTGATACCTCAGGGCATCTAAGGTGACTGAATGCTATTGAACCCCTGGTGTTGAACCTCTTTTTCATTCAGTCTGTAAAAATCACCAGCTTTTTCCTTAATCTTAAATTTGTCCTTTTCAAGTCCCTGACCCTCACTATATACCAGCAAGAAGTTGAAATGAAATCTTACAGGTAAGTTTTACAGATATTTTCACCTTTCAGGTCCTAGTCCTAGTGATCCACATCTGGACCACTATGATGTGTCTAAGAAGCGAAAAATGCAAAACAAAATATCCCCAAACCCTTTACAAGATCAGTGAATCTCCAAAGGAAAAAAAAAAAAAGCACAACATAAAATGATTCTTTATTTCTCAAATTGATAAACTGCTCAGCAGAGAGAAATGAAGAAATCTCTTCCTTCTCTAATTTTGACATTCAATCTTGATAAAGGAGAAGGCTTTTAAGGAAATGAGCCAGGGTATCCCTTTCCTCTTTCCGCTGAAGGTCTCAGGCAGAATATTCTGCTTCTCTATGCAAAAATCCCTTCTATTCATTGAGATAAGGCATAAGCGTTTATTCTTGCCAATTAACTTTATGAAAGTATCCAGTCTGTAAAGCTATCGGAAAAATATCTCTTAATTGGTACCTAAAAAGAAACAAACAGTAAAGATGGATATATTTAAGATAGTGTGTTAAGGACATGTCAGTATTTTAGAGGTTCATAACTTAACCATAAAAATTTGCTCCAGGCTGAAACTTGCCATGGAAGGCTGCCATATTTGTCAGTAGGTTATTTAATTTTAGGTTACACTACTAATACACTAATGCATTGTGAGCTGTTATATTTATTAACCTGCATTGATTTTTTTTTTCTTAAAAATGAACTTTTTTTTTTTTTCCCTGAACAGGTGGAAAGGGGATAAATGAAGCCAGAATTTGCCTGTCTGTGTGTCAGCCTAAAGGAGGAAACAGGAAGTAAAGACTTATTTCTGTCATACAGAAATTAAGGAAAAGACAGTAAGTATTTATTTTGGGACAATGTAAATGCATAATAACCCTTTTAACTTTGTATTCTTGATAAATTTAGAGCCCTGTAGGCAGAATTAGATGCATAAAAATGCTCAAATCTTGTTCTCAAATGATGTGGAATGTCAAGACCCCCTATTATTTTTTGCAAAGTTTTTTATCTTGGGGGAAAAAATAAAAATATTTTTTTTGAGAAGATACCAAAACAAGTATGAGAAAACAGGTACTTCTAATGATATCAAAGTGAACTTTAAATCCTTAAAAAACTCACTTTTGCATTACTTTTTTGTCAATATTAAAATACAACATCTACAGCAGATATCTGAGGAAGGGAAAATGAATACAGAAATAGTTTCTTTCTGGGACTTGTGTAGAGTTTTCTAAATATTCCATTCCCTTCCAAAACACAGCCCAACTGCCTCTCCTAAAGATTTGTCTGGTGTAAAAGCCTTGCCAGAGTGTAATTTTGGTGAAATTTCTGTCACTGCTGCCTGTCATGAATATTTATTTACTTCCCAATGGAAATCATTGTTCATCTGAAAGGGAGTTAACAGTTCTTAATAGCCCTTTCTGATTTGATTGATGTTTTTGTCACTTCCTCCAGTAAATAGGTTTCTATTAGCATACCAAATATGCTATCTGTCCTTTTGCTTCTGCAGGCACTTAACTGACCACTTACTTAAGATTTAAATATCCCACCTAGGGCTTTCCTGTCAGTTCAGGGTCCATTTTTTCCTCACTAGTCGGTGAAGGACTTTTTGCTGTGAGCTTGGCTACCACTTCTGACCTTACACGGCAAAGACACAGGGTCTGTGCAGACTGGCTATTTGGAGGAATTCTGTAAAATCGACAGAAATTTGTCCATACCTTATACTACAGACTAACGAGGAGGATAATATTAGTAGGTGAACGATGTTCAGGGAGATGTAATCGTATATTTATATTTCAATTGTCTAAACATACAACAGGATGATCTTTCACAGGCAGAACAGAGGCTGGAATAGGTTTTTCATCGAAATATGCCCCAAAGTCATATATCATTTATATGCCACATGCTACCTTTAAAAAAAAATTGTTTAGAGCTAGCAATGTAATATTGCTGCTAGCAATTAAACTCTTTGCATTATTATCCACTGTTTTCAGGGCTGCAGGCTCCTGGTTTCAAAAAAAAAACCCAAAAAAACACGTTACTGTTTCTCAAGTGGTTTTAATACTGTAAATAATATAAATTTTGTGTATCACAGTTAGCATAATAGAATTGACATTTGGGTCTTTTCCCTGTAAAGCAGTCATCTCTGTGTGGCCCAAATGTGTAAATTGCTGTTTACATGTTAAGCAGAGGGATCTTCTGGATGCTCTGGACAAATCAAAGTGAAAGACTCCTTTTTTATTAGTGTGCGTAGTTTGAGGGGGAGGGAGGACTTACATCAACACGTGGTTTAAAGTACACTTGCCTACTAGTTCATGTTAATATTACTATCATGCTGGAAATTTGCATACCAGTGAAGATAAAAAAAAAAAACAGAGGAAAATGATTTATGGAAACATAGGATATATGATTGTTGGAGACACTATCTTTTCTATTGTCCTTATTACTTTATAATATTCTGTGTGTGAAATTCATTTCTTGAACCAGGCAAAGGCCTGGTTATCCTCTATGAGGAACATACAGGATAAGATTCAAGAAAAAAAATCAAATACCTTTTGAAGGGCTCTAGTGGAAAGTAGGCATCTAAACCCAAGAAAAGGAGGCACAAGACCACTGTCCAGTACTTGAAAATCCACATGTACCCAAGCACATGCCAATAGCCACCTAGGCATCCTCTCTTCATAAGGGACAAAGGTGCTACAACCTTGCCTGAACTGAGAGCCTGGTTTATAACTGAGGGGTTCCTAGTTAACATTGTCATTATCAAATTCCTCACAGTGTCAATCACTTCTTAGAGCTAGTCTTAATCTAAAGGAATAGCTATGCATGCTTTATGGGGAGTGGAACTCCAACTTCACTGAAGCACAGCTAGTGTAGGGAGAAAAAAAGACTGTAGGTAGCTTCATTTCTTCCTAGAAAAAGCAGAAGTGTTGATAATTTTGATCAGGTGTTTTTAAGCTGTTGTGGTTTAGTATTACAATGGAAGCAAGAATAATGTGAATTTCATGTAGCAGGATGAGAAATTAGTATCAGTCCTGAACATGATATGCATACTACTGTGATATATATACTCATTCTAGGTCAGAGTCCATCAACTATCTCTCTGTAAGATAATTTCTTGTGAAGAGCTATGATCTCAGTGCTCCATGGCACTTGGCCTTGGAGAAAAACATTGGTTCCTGACCAATATTATATAGTGGGATGTGTATTGTTTCATTCCTTGTTTTTCAACCAGTGTTTGGATCAAACTCATTTTGAGTTGCTATTCTAGATTGGGGATGGGTTTACTGTGGCAAAAGGGGAGATGTAGTCCTTGGCAACCAGCACTGTCTGATTTCATACTTCCCCTATTTATAGTTGCATCCAGTGCTGCACATGGTCTTGATCAATTAAGCAGGGAAATTTTCATAAAACAAACCCTCCCCAGATAGGCAAAGTCCTTCAGATTTGTCTTTTATTAATTCTGTATTTGTTTCAGACGCATAAGGGCATTACATTTACTATTAATACAGTACCTATTGTCCTAGGCCGGAGATAAACAGGATTACCAAATTGCCTGAGTTATCCCTGGCCAATTGTGTACTTCCAGCATCAATGGCTACTGCTAATTTTCATTGTCTTCTTAGACTTACATTGGCCTGAAATACTGTGCTTGCTAGATCAAGCCCTCAAGTAGGTTATAGTCCAATACTTTTTGTTCAGGTGTGAAAAATAAAAAATGTACATCTATCATACTGAAGGAGAAAGTCTTTGGTAGTTTACAGCCATACCAGATTTCAGTGCAGCATGGCATTATTTGGCTAATATCATAGAATCATAGAACCATACAAAAGTCTGGATTGGAAGGGACCTCTAGAGGCCATCTAGTCCAAACCTCCTGCTGAGAGCAGGGACATCTTCAACTAGAGCAGCTTGCTCAGAACCTTGTCAAGTCTCTCCTTGAATGTCTCCAGGGATGGGGCCTCAACCACCTCCCTGGGTAACCTGTTCCAGTGTTATATCACTCTCATGGTAAAGAACTTCTTCCTAACATCCAATCTAAATCCACTCTTTTCTAATTTAAAACCATTGCCCCATATCCTTTCACTCCAGGCCTTTGTAAACAGGCCCTCTCCAGTCT
>JAAGNO010007767.1:0-21083 GCA_033439905.1 Ceryle rudis | reverse complement strand
TTGGGATGGCAGGTTCTCATTAGCGATGTTTTCTGCATCGTGTTCTATGATTTTCAGTTCTTGCTTTTGTGGTTGGAGCTCAGTGTTGTGCCGTGAGACTTAGGGGAAGTTGTTATGGACTGTGATTTTCAGTAGTTCTGCGTAAAATATTTTTGGGTTTAAAATTCTTTAACAGAATATTGTAAATGATAATAATAATATAAAAATCAGTTGAAGGTGATAATTTATGGTCAAGTTACAAACTTCAAAAATAGTCTGATAGAGCATTATCTGCTTCAGGAACAAGTATTGTATACTAGTTAACCACTTCAGACAAAAAGGAAAGAAAGACTAATCAGCCATCACACAATGACAATTAGAATTAGAAACGAAACATCTTTCGAAATCTCTGTGGAGGTGTGACAATGAGGAGTAGAAACAAGCTGAAATTGCAATCATTATTTGTGAAAAATTTATTTAAAGAGGGGGGAAAAAGGACCACAAGTAAAAGTATTAAGCAGAAAGACAGTGATAATGGAAACACTTGGGGGTTAAAAAATCATCTGCTTTTAGTTTTTGTTTGTTTTGTTTTTTAAGCAGATGTGATTGTATCCTTGTACTTCAGCAGCAAGTGGATTCATTATGATCATTAGTTTCCTGGGGTGGTGTTACAACAGGTACATTTTCATCAGTACTGCTGCTAGTATCATCAACTAATGTGCGGATTAAGATAAACAGAAGATTCTTTCCTTGTATAGTCAATATGAGTTTTAATTTCAGGGAAGATGAAGAGCCAAATCCCAAGAGGGCCTAAGCACCTATACCTCCCATTGATTCGTCCTTTTCAACTTCTCTCGGGATCTGTCTATAGTAATAATACCAGTTAATTGTTGCTTAGATCTGTGTTAACAGTCTTAGTTCATCAACATAGTTTATTTCTTTTTATTTTGTTTTCCTTCTAATCTAACCTTTTTAGTCCTTTCAGTTCATTACTGAGTCAGGAACATCATTGTCTCGTGTATTTCCTCACTGTCTGCTGTGTCTTCCTCTTGCATTTAAAGAAATAGTTACTGATTCACTATAATCATTGACATTTCCTCTGCTTTCATTTGTTTCTGTACCACTAGCTGTTTCCTCAATTTCATTATTATCAAACAGCTCTTCAGTGATAGACTGCTGTTCCTCATCTTCATATTGATAATTTTATTTTCATATGCATCATCCTGATTTTCAGCATCTTCAGTGCAGTCCTCAGAAGATGAGTCATTTGGAAAAGACAGATTTTCATTACTGGAGTAATCTTTAGAGTCAGAATGTGTTGGTCTATTTTCAGGGATATTATTTGCTCCTCTGTGCCTTTCATTATCTCTTGGAAGGGATGTGCCTGATGTACTTGCTTGGTCATTATCCAGATAATTAAAATCAAATGTACTTATATTGTAGATTAAACAAGAACATTTTTTATTATGATTGTTTGTCTTGAAGCTTTAAAAACATCTTAGTATAAATGTTGAACCTAATTTCACTGGCTATTTAAACATTTAATGGAAGAAATATTTTCATTCAATAGGTAAAATAATGTTAATTTTTAATAGCTTTGTTTCATGGAAATATATAGGTTGACATAGCATCATTTTGTGAAATGTGGGGGAAGATACCTAACACCTAAAAGTGCAGATTCTGGTAGATTCTGTATAAAGACTGTAATTTTCATACATTACACAGTTACTGGTAAAGGCCAGAAATGGTGGATAGTAAGAAAGTTAAGCATGGCTCCAAACTGTTTGTGGGTAACATTCCTAGACATCAAAAGGCATAGAGGAAAGGGCATATATGTTATAAATTAAGAGTTGACAGTCTGAGACTGTCCTAGCTAACTTGCCTAGCCTAATCTAGTAATGTTGACTCCCTCCACAGTCAACAGAGAAAACTTCCTAGGGGAACGTCAGTCCACCTGTTGTAGGTGTTTGAGCAGAAGATGAATTGTTATCTGGAGCTATTCCTCTCCATGCACTGATTACAGATTAAGCCTACATTTCTGCTTGCTGAAGCTAGGTGAGAAGTATCCATCCTGAAGACATGTTACATAAGTTGGTGGCTCTTGCTGATGCAGAAGTCCATTCCTACCCAGTAGCTTTTGAGGGGTGTGTTTAGCCACCCATTCCTGAGAGGTCAACTCCATTGACTAGTTACTGCTAGATGTCCTTCTATACGTATGTCATAGGAAGCTTTTTCTATAAATGACATGAGGCACTTCATACTTCTCTTTGCAGTATCTCTGTGCTGTTGCTTTAATTGCCAGTAGTGCTGGTTGGTTTATTTATTTATTTATTTATTTAATTTCTCAAATATTTTAGAAAAAATATTCTGGTTAAAAGCTGAGTTTCCTACTTGCACCTACTTAGAAAGAATGTGCTTTGATTTTTGACACAGTGAACATCACAGTAAACGAGAACAAATGGCAAGCTCTTCAACTATAGCCTCTTGGAAATGCAGTTAATGCTAAATCCTAGCAAGACCCCATGCAGAATTTTATAATGTTATAGCATGCCCATGACTTCAGCATCCATGCAAGTGTGTCAATTAATTGCAACAACAATGTTATAATAACATCTGGTAGAGGATTATGGGGGGAGGGAAGAAATTATCTTGCTTTTTTTATGGGGTTGTTTGGTTTTTTTTTTCATAGAATCACAGACTACCAGGTTGGAAGGGATCTCAAAGATTATCTGGTCCAAACTTCCTTGGCAAAAGCACAGTCTGTACAAAATGGCTTAGCACCCTGTCCAGCTGAATTTTAAGAGTGTCCAATGTTGGGAACACCACCACTTCTCTGGGAATATTATTCCAATGGCTGATTGTTCTTACTGTGACACATGTTCCTCTTGCGTCCAATTGGAATGTCCCCAGAAGTAAGTTGTACACATTATTCCTTGTCTTTACCATGTAAAAAAGGAGTCTCGTTCTTTGTAGCCACCCTTCAAATACTGGAACATGATTATAAGTTTTCCCCTAAACCTTCTTTTCTTATGGATGAACAAACACTTATTTCTTTTGTACAGCATTACCAAAACTGAACACAACAGTCCAGCTGTGGCCTGACAAGCACTGAGTAGATTGTGATGGTGACTTCTTTACCTCTGCTGGAAATGATTTTATTGATGCAATGTGCATCAATGCAGTCTATCCTATGAGAACAGACTGAGGGAGTTGGGTCTGTTCAGCCTGGAGAAAAGAAGGCTTCGGGGAGATCTTATAGCGGCCTTCCAGTACTGAAGGGAGTCTACAAGAAAGCTTGTTTAGTAGGGCAGGTAGCAATAGGATGAGGGGCAATGTTTTTCAACTAAAGAAGGGTAAATTTAGATTGGAAGAAGTTAGGAAGAATTTTTTTTACTATGAGGGTGGTTGAACACTGGCACAGGTTGCCCAGGGAGGTGGCGGAGGCCCCATCCCTGGAGACATTCAAGGTCAGGCTTGATGAGGCTCCGAGCAGACTGATCTAGTTGAGGATGTCCCTGCTCACTGCAGGGTGTTGTGGACTAGATGACCTTTAGAGATCCCTTCCAACCCAAGGTATTCTATGATTCAATGATTCTTTTGTCTTTCTTTGCTACAGCACACTGTTCATTCAAATTGATCTTGACATCCACCAGGACCCCCAGGGCCTTTTTCCACAGAGCCATTTCCAAACCAGGTATATCCCAACCTCTGCTGCACTCATGGATTACGTTTTCCCAGGTGCAAGACTTTACATTTGTCTTTGTCGAACTTCATAAAGTTCTTATTGGCTGACTATTCCAGCCTATCCAGGTCTTCCTGCAGGTTCAGTCTCCCTTCTGAAGTATCTGCTTCCCCACACAGTTCAGTAACATTGACAAATTTCATTAGGTTACACTTGATCCCATCATCCAAATCACTTTATGAAGTTACTACACAATACTGAGCCCAATATCTACCCAGCCTGTGACAGGTTGCCTGTTTGAAAAGGAACTATTTACCACCACCCTCTCAGTGTGGCCTGTCAGATGATTCCCCATCCACCACACAGACCACTTGTCTAGATTGTAATGCCTTGGTTTCTCTAGGAGAAGGCTGTGGAGAATTATATCGAAAGCTTTGGAGAAATCCAGGTAGACAATGTCCACTGCTCACTTCACATCAACCTTTGTAATAGAAGGCAATCAGATTTGTCAAGCACAATCTGCCCCTGGTGAACCCATGCTGGCTTTTCTTAGTCATGTGCTTCATTTGGTTTGTGATAGCCCCAAGGAGAATTAGTTCCATAACATTCCCAGGGACTAAAGTAAGATTGATGGGCCTGGCCTATAATTTCCTGGACCATCCTTTAAGTCCTTCTTGAAGATGGGAGTGACATTACCCTTCTTTCAGTCTTCTGGGATGTCCTTTAATCTCCACAACTTCTCAAAGATTATGGACACTGGCCTTGCAATTACATCTGCCAGCTCTCATAACACCCTTGGGTGGTTATTTTTAGGTCCCTTCGCTTTATAGGGGTCAATCTCCTGTAATATTTCACATGCCATCTCTTCTTTCACTGACGGTGGTCTGTGTTTGCATCAAACTGGATTTTTGTTCCCAAGGCCTGAGGCCCATCAGTATTGTTGAACTCTGTTCCAAATGAGTTGATGTCTCAAACATTGTGGGAGGAACACTCTGACCTGAATGAGCTGACATGGGAAGCAGCCTTGCGGTCAGAACAAGGAATAAAACATGCCAGCTAAGGCAGGAGTCAAATACATTGGAGGCTAAGCAGCCTTGTCCCCTTGCCAAGTTTTCATATATGCTGCCTACCAGGCAAAGGGTAATAAAATACAGGGTCTCTTTGACCATCTACTCAACTAGTGGAAAGGGTTAATGCTGCCCTCACCCCTCTCATGAATGCATGGAACAGTGGTTACCACCTCTTTATGCTTTCTGTGAAAATCAGCACTTCCTCCCTACACTGATCATTCAAATTAAGGGGTACATCAAGAAGAAGCAAAGCAACATTCCTCTTAGCAGGGACTAAAAGAGAACTAGCATGCACTGACAGGTGTGCACCCACCACCAAAGACCCTGAAAGAACAGATCAGGTGAGACTTCGCTGGAACCCTGGGTGGTGAGCTGGAACTTTGCTAATCTTTCACTCTCTCTCTCACACTTGTTTACCTGTCTTTCATAGAATAATAGAATGGAAGGGGTTGGAAGGGACTTCTGGAGATCATTGAGTCCAACCCCCCCCCCAGTGCAGGAACACCTCGGGCAGGACACACGGGAACAGGTCCAGGTGGGTCTTGAAAGTCTTCAGAGAAGGAGACTCCACAACCTCTCTGAGCAGCCTGTTCCAGGGCTCCATCACTCTCACAGTAAAGAAGTTTTTCCTCATCTTGAGGTGGAACTTCCTGTGTTTCATCTTGCTACCGTTACCTCTTGTCCTATCACAGGGTACAATTGAAAAGACACTCCTTTTCTTCAGTTATTTGTAAACATTAATAAGAGACCCTCCCAGGCTTCTCTTCTCCAGGCTCAACAGCCCCAGGGCTCTCAGCCTTTCCTCATAAGAGAGATCTTCTAGTCCTTTCATCATCTTCATTGCTCTCCATTGGACTCTCTCTAGTATTTCCCTATCCCTCTTGAAGTGGGGAGACCAGAACTGAACACAATACTCCAGATACGGTCTCACTAGTGAGGAGTAGAGGAGGAGGAGAACTTCCCTCGACCTGCTGAACACACTCTTCTTTATGAACCCCAGGATACCATTGGCCTTCCTGGCCACAAAGGTACATTTTTGTTCCATGGATAACTTACTGTCCACCAAGACTCAAGGCCCCTCTCCATGGAGCTGCTTTCCAGTGGGTCTACCTCTAACCTGTACTGGTGCATAGTGTTTTCCTCCCCAGGTGTAGGACTCTACACTTATCCATGTTGAACTTCATTAGGTTTACCTTTGCCCAGCTCTCCAGTCTGTCCAGATCTCACTGGATGGGAGCACAGCCTGCTGGTGTATCAGCCACTCCTCCCAGTTTAGTATCATCAGCAGGCTTGCTGAAGGTACACTCTATCACTTCATCCAGGTCATTGATGAAGACGTTGAATAAGACTGGACCCAGAACTAACCCTTAGGGAACACCAGTACTTACAGGTCACCAACTGGACTCTGCACCACTGATTACAACACTGAGCTCTATTGTTCAGCCAGTTCTCAACCCATCTCATTGTTTGCTCTTCTAACCCACACTTCCTGAGCTTACCCATGAGGATGTTATGAGAGACAATGCCAAAAGCCTTGCTGAAGTCAAGGCAGACAACATCCACTGCTCTTCCTGCATCTACCCATTCAGTCACACCATCATAGAAGGCCACCAGATCAGTCAGATGTGAATTCCCTTTAGTAAATCCATGTTGGCTATTCTTGATAACCTTCTTTTCTTCCATGTGCTGAGATACGAGCTCTAGAATGAGATGCTCCATTACATTTCCAGTGATGGAGGTGAGGCTGACTGGTCTGTAATTACCAGGGTCTTCCTTCTTGCCCTTTTTAAAGACTGGAGTGACAATGGCTTCCTCCAGTTTTCAGACACCTCACCTGTTCTCCATGATCTTTCAAAAATGAAGAGTGGTAGAGCAACAACATCAGTCAGCTCCCTCAGATCCCTCCATCGGGACCTGTGGATCTGTGTGTGTTCAGTTTACCCAAGTGATTTCTAACCCAATCCTCGTCAACCAGTGGAGACATTTCCTCCTTTCAGGCTTTCACTTTTACTTCCAGGGTCAAGGATTCCTAAGGACTGGCTTTACCAGTGAAGACTGAAGCAAAGATGGCATTCAGTAACTCTGCATCCTCTGCATCCTCTGTCACCAGGGCTCCCACCTCATTCAGCAGTGGGCCCACATTTTCCCTAGTCTTCCTTTTACCATTAATGTATTTGCAGAAGCCCTTCTTGTTCTCTTTTACTTCCTTGGCCAGAGTTAATTCCAAGAGGGCCTTGGCCTTCCTTGTTGCATCTCTACAAACCCTGACAGCATTCCTATAATTCTACCAAGACACCAGTCCCTTTTTCCACATGCTGTACACTTCATTCTGCCACCTGAGTTTTTCCAGCAGCTCCTTCCTCATCCATGCTCATCTCCTGCCTCCTCTGCTTGATTTTTTTACTCCAAGGAATGCACCTGTCTTGATCTTGGAGGAAATGATATTTGAATATCAACCATCTCTCTTGGGGCCCCTTAACTTCTAGAGTCTTAGCTCAAGGGACTTCTCCAAGTAGGTCTTTGAAGAGGACAGTGTTAGCCTTCCTGAAGTCCAGGGTTGCAGTCTTACTTATTGTCTTGCTTCTTCTTTGTATGATACTAAACTCTACCATATCATGATCACTACCACCAAGGCTGCCCCCAGCCTGCACATCCCCAACCAGACCTTCTTTGTTCATTAATACAAGGTCCAGCAGCACTCCCTTCCTTGTTGGCACTTCCAACACCTGCATCAGGAAGTTTTCATCAGTTCACTGCAAGAGCCTTCTGGACTGACTATGCCTTACTGTGTAGCATTTCCAACAAATATCAGGGTGAGTGAAGTCACCCATGATCACCAGGGCATGTGATCTTGAGGCTACTTCCAGCTGACTGTATGTAGAAGGTCTTGTCAATATCTTCTTGGTTTGGTGGCTTGTAGTAGACACACACAACACTTTCACCTATATTTGCGTGCCCCTTAATTCTCACCCATAAACTTTCAACACACTCTTCATCCCCCCTGGGTAAATCAATGCATTCCAGTTGCTCATGCACATAAAGAGCAACTCTACCACCTTGGCTTGCTGGTCTTAGTATTTTCCTTTAAGTACATCATATATAGTTTTAGTCATGAGATTAATTAAACTTTCTTATGTTATGTACGTATGGTGTAAATCTCCTTATTTTGACCCAAGCAGATGTCCATTACTTCCTTCAAGTGGGAGTAACTGACATCTTACTCTCCAGTCATGTGGGATGTGACAAGTGGTTGTAAAGACAGAGGTGAAGAAAGTGTTGAGAACCTCTCTCTGCCTTTTCAGCATTGTTGGTGACTAATGAAGCTCTCCTGGTTTTTTTATTGCTTTTCTAGGCATTCCCCAATCTGGGGAAGTAGATTTAACCTATGGAATTTTGTTATGCATGTCTATAACACCACTATGAAATTTGAATCAATATGTTCTGTAGTACTTAATTCCCATCAATGTCAGCCTCCCTAAAATCCCTGTGCTTGTATTTTCCTGTGCACATTGTGTCTTCCTGACTTATATTTCTAATACTGTTTGTACAAGATGTTCTGTAGATGCAGCCTTATGGTGTTAATCATGTTTGGCTCATTCCCTTAAACCGAATCCAGAATAACCTCATTTTGCATTAGGGTTATCTCTTTGAAGAATCCTTACATCCAGTGGTGGGATTTAGAGTCTCAAAGAATGTGATCTAGTTAAGGCCATTGCTCATCATATTTTTATGTAAAGTAGGAAGGGAAACTGTGAAGTTTCAGTTAATGGAAGGGAATTAGTAGATTGCAGTAAGTTTTGTCAACATTGCCATATTATTTTGCTTTTGTATATCTTAGTAATTTTTCATCTTCTTTTTGTTTACAAATTCCTTTTGCATATTTTCTTGATCTTTCATTAAAAAAAAAGAATAAAACCAACCAAACAAAAAACCCCCACACATCCAAACAACCAGCTTTATTTCTCTATAGTTTGAATTAAAACAGGACAAAAGATTATCCTGTGACCTTTAATGTACATTGTTATCCTGATTTGGTTGCTAGGAAAAACTTGTGCTATGGATTGTGAAAATGAGTTCTCCCGACTTGAAGTTCCAATACACACTTTGAAGAAGAATGGTCATTTCTGTGTTCAGATGTCAAGTTTGAGGCAGATTTCTGCCAGCCTCTCTTGAGCTTTTGCACATAAGCTTACTCTTCTGAAAAATAGGTATTTAATTTTTCTTTCTCTATTTTACTGTCTAATGCATCTGTATTGTCTGATTGTTTGTGGGTTATATATAAGTATGTACAGATGTAAAGACAGCATAACTGATAGTAGTGATGCAAAGATATCAAGCTCATGGCCTGAGAGTTGCCAGCAAATTTATTTTTTTTTGCTGCATCAGCTTTGGTAATAAAACAAATTCCCTCTTCTGAAAATCATGTAGAATTCAAGGAAAGAAGGGGACATCCTTTGGAAATATACAAAAGTCAAACAAAATAATTTTTGGCAATAATAATTTCTCTGAGAAAAGGCAAATATTGTCTATTTGATGAATGAAATGGAAAAAGAGGTAAAAAACCAATTTTACTATTTTTGTTATCTCTTATTTCAGGTCTTTGGAATAAGAATTCTTTCTATTAAAAAAAAAGAAAAGAAAGAAAAAAGAAAAGTTGAAGGAGTTAAGAGAATAAAAAATTTAGGCCTGGACCAACTGAGCCAAAATAATTTGCACAGTTCTTGTTAAAAGTCAAAACTAAGTCCAATTTCATAGTAACTAGGAATTGTTTTTGCGTTGAAGTTGATAAAAAACATCTGAAGATCACTTTTTTTCCAGTCTGGACAGTATATATGACTCCAAAATGCACTGTTGGCATTGTCATACCAGTCTGGCCAAACAATCTAATCAAAGACTAAGCAAATTCAAAGGCTTAGCTTTCAGCTTGGCTTGAGAGGTTGTTTTAGAGAAAGCCAGGGACATTTTGGCAGGTTAACATGACTAAGACATGCAAGATTCAGCACGTAATTCTAACAGTACAAGTAGCATCCCAAGTGTAAAGTCATTTGGTATCTTCTTTCTTCTCTGACTTCAGGAAATGGTGGCTATATCCAAAACAACACTGGAAATGCTTTCTTGTAAATGCTCTTATTATGTGTTATCCTTGACACCAATCCTTGTCTAACTCTGGAATGAGCCAGGCTATATGGTAAGAGAAAGTATGGAAAATCATAGGAAACAGTTTGAGCTTTTGTTCTGTCCCCATTTCATTCACAAGAAAGAGATATCCAGTATCCCTGGGGCAAAGTTCAATCTTGACAGTGGATAGCATTGCTGTCTTCAGCTTTTGTGCTGGTTGGATGCACAAGGGAAATCTTGAAAATGTAAGGATCTATTCTCAGTGAAGGATTTTGGGCTCTAAACAACAAATGCTCAGAGGCCTGAGATATTTGCCTAAGCTCTTGAAAAAAGCAGAACTTTAGTTTTACCCTTGTGCTTAATATTTGTTACTGTTTAGGGGACTAGACACCTAATTCTAGGTAGGATTCTCTATGTCTGGAGAGAGAAGGTGGAAAGCAGGAGGAATTTTGTCCCACAGAGTACTGCAAAAACTGTATCAGGTGTCTATTGGTTGTTGTAGTGCAAAAGTGTCCTCAGTTACCTGATCAAGAAGGAGATTCTGTGTTCAGGAAGTGTGACATTAGAAGTGAGGGCAGCTGGGGCATGAAAGGGATTGCTTGTTTTAGTGAATATTCCTGTCTTGTCATTCTGTGCCGGCTTTGCAAAAGTAACCTGGTTTGAAGACTGGTCCAGCACTTGGGGGTGTCTGGGTAAATCCAGTACAATACAAGTGCGAGATACTCTGAGCAGATGACTTTGTGTATCTCCTTCATTATCCTGCAAATCCATACTTCACTTGGGAAGGGAATCTGCTTTTTGTGTGATTGGTGAGATGATTGATTTTCACCTGTGTTTGAAAATTTCATACATTTTTGGGAAATGAAAAATAAAATACTTTCATGATGGTCTGCTGTAAAACATTGCATCTACTTGCCACGATGTTGACTTTCAATAACTGAAAATTAAAGGTCTACTGAAATCATTTTGCTCCCCAGTGATTTAGAGACCTAGTCTCACCATAATTTAGAGTCAACTTTTCGTCCCTGCATAGTTCCATGATTTGCAAGCGGTTTCTGGCAGCCATCGTTGTCAAACCAATGATATTTCTTCTTCTCCTCCTCACTTTTTGGCCCTTTTCCCTCATAATTAACTTCTTCGTCAGATTTACAGCTATTTAGGTCTACCTTTCGAAGAGATATAAACTCCTGAATGAAAATACTGTGGTACGAGTACTTTTTTAACCATTTCCTTGCCTGACATGCTTGTATTTTTCATATCTAAAATTCAAATGGAAAATGCCTTTCCTACAAATGTACCATTTTATTTCATATACACCATATTCTTAGACAAAGGGAAACTAAGCTTTCATATCCTCAAATTTCAGAGTGAACTGCGTGTTAATAAGACTTAGGAATGCAATTAGTTTTGCTCATGTACATCCTTTAATAGCAAATTGCTGTTATGTTTTGGGGAAAAAACGAGGAAAACATTAAGTTTATGCTGCAGCTTGGATCAAAGTGTGTGGGAAACTGAAGTTAACTTTAATCATGTTGAATCTCTTCTTAGCAAGCATCTAGCCTTATGCATGTGTTACAGATATTTGTTTTACTCTATTTGCTGTTCTCTCTTTTTCATGTGAGTCTGCCCATGTCTTCATGGGATTTTGTGTTTCAAAATGGTAAAAAGACAACAGATCATTCTAGGTTAATATAAACATTGAATCTGATGGGGCATGGGCAAGTAAGTCCTTTGGGGTTGTTTTTTTCTGGACCTATAGAAAGACCCTTCCTTTACCTACAGCTACCTACCTTGTTTTTTTCCTTTGAGACCTTCATCAAATTTCTGGACCCAAACCTATTGCTCTTCTCTGAACTGAGTCACTTTTTCATGTGATAATTGGGTTCATGTTTCCAGCATTTATATTGCTGGCTGCATGAGGTTTGTTGCTCCCTGAGGTCCTCAAGGGCCCATGTATGCTCTGTTACACATCCTGATTGAGAAGGAACACTCCTATCATTATCTTTGAGATTTTAAAACTTGTACTTTCATTATGACCTGCAGATGCTCATTTCCGTGGAGAGAATGTGATCTAATCAACTGTGAAATAAATCTGATAATATCACTTTAGGTGGTGCTCTTGAACACAGTTTATTTCAGAGAAATCTACTTCTGTAGTGTCTGTTTTGCCACCAAACGCAGTGGAAACTGCTGCTCAGCGATGTGTATCATATAACACAATGCTATTTAATAATTCTGTTGAGATGGAGAGCTTTGAGCCCATTCCTCAGTGACCAAAATACTTGTTCATCTCAATCATCACCATTTACTACCTTACAGCTTTCATTAACAGTTCTACAAATTTAACAAGTGATATGGCTTACCAAGATTCAAAGCTGGACTGAGAGTCAGAAGTTTTAATCTGTTTTCCATCACTGGGGATGTTAGAATATGTGATCTATAATCTGAAATAAGGATGCTTATAATCTCATAAACAATGTATGAAATAAAACTCAAACTTGTTCTCATAGGCATGAGAAAGCTGTGTTCTGTCTCCATTATTTGAATTATTATAAAACACTGCCATGAACCATATCCCAGTTGTGCTAGGTTCTGGACAAAATCAGAAGAAAATGTTGTTCAGGGATATAACAAGTTCTGAATCAAAACACAATACCACAATAGATTGATATAGAGAGATGAGGCACGAGAAGGAAACAGTAAGTCGGTGTGATGAGAAGTGTTGCCAGCACTACCAACCTAACTGCTGTCAAGTCTTTCATAGGTCTTGCAGCAAATGAGTTTGAAGGTGGATGTTTATGGAAAGCTTCCAAGCATGAAGGGTAGCATGAAAGAAAGTGTTTGAGGATACAACAAATGAATGATGGACATAGGCATCGTTCACTGGCTAGTGCTGGAAGCTGACACTCTGAAATAGAGAGGGAAAAAAATAGCATGTGGGCTAGACCATGAAGGGCCTGGGTTGTAAAAGGTGTAGTTAGGGGAGCGATTTATAAAAAGAAGTGATATGGTCAAAACAACAACCTAAAAGCTGGAAGGCTTGTGTTTGTCATGAAATGTTGCAATAATCAAAGACTGAGAGGATGAAACCCTGGGGAAAAATTCCCAATTTTGTGAATATGTAAAAAAGTCTGTGCTTTAAAGAAGATATGCATAGAAAAACTGTAAAATTTTAGGACTTTCATTTTTAAGCATGATATTTGTAGTATAGACTGAAGTACTGTCTGGAGAAACTGAAAAGAAATAGCAGAGAAAGATTAAGAATGTTTGAACCAAGCTGACAGAAAAGCATTTAGAAAGTGGTGTTAGAAAGAGAGGAAAAAGAGTTTTTCTGGCAAGATATGCTGGTTGTGACTTGACTGTCTACACCTTATCACTGAATTTGCATTTGTAGGTGAGATTTTCTTAAAGTTAGGGTAACAATGCCCCATAATACCTTTATAATCCTTCTCAGGATTATAGTCAGAAAACTCAGAGACTCAGAAAAACCATATCAACAAACAATCAAACAAACAAAACCACAAAAAAAACCCCCAAACAAATAAACAAACAAAAAAACCCCAAAACCACCAAACCCCAAAACAAACCAACAACAACAGCAAAAAAAACCCAGACTGGAAAGACAACTAAAGAAGAGGACTAGGACTGTGAAGTGATCAAGGGAAGACATGATTTGAAGACATTTGAGGAATAAACAAAGGTTGAGTCTGAACTTTGCCAGTGAGGAAACAGAGGCCATGGGGAAAGAAGTTTCAACAGAGGGCAATGTTAGAGGTCTAACATGGTTTTGGAAGAAAATTCTCACTGGTGACTGTAAACACTGTATTTGGTGAGGTAAAAGATAGAGAAGAAGAGCAATGCCAGGCAGAGATGAGTAGGAGGCTGTGAGAAGTTTCAGCACTGGTAGTTACACATTACAGGAGTTCAGTGGAAGCATTAGATGTGTTTGTAGCCATATTCAAGCAGCAACATAGGGTAATTCTTGTCACAGCAGGTTGTGACTTTTTTTGCTCTGTTCAGACCCTGATCCCACAGCAATCCCAAGGGAAATTCATTTGTCTAAGGTGTGTATGCTGTTAATTAAAACAGGTTTTCTAAACAAAATACTGAAATATCAGAATGTGCTAGCAACTCAATAATAGTACATTATCCTTTATTGTTATAGTTTCACTGTATTTTTTACAGAGCTTTATTGAGAAAATTAGGCTTAGTGGGGATCATCTGTTTTAGTCTTATTTATATTTTACAATAGACACACTTAAAATTCCTACTTGTGTTAGAACAACTTAAAAATAAAATCCAAAAACTGATAAAAAGCAAGAAACACTTTTTCTCTTGCATAAAAATTCAAAAAGCCATTTTTAAAAAAGCACTATACTGAAGTTATACAATTAGGAGCTTTCAGCTTGACATATTTTGTACTTGGAGATGTTTCCTTGAATTTTAAAAAACCGTTTTATATAACAAGTTAAAAATAAACCTTCATGGTGATTTAGTAGCGTGAACTGAGATTAAAACTTCAAAGACAATTGTAACTGTGATGCAGTTACTGAACATGTGACTCTTCGAAAACATCATTCTGTAATATCAGAGTTAAATGTCAGGGCTCCAAATTTACCCCAAATGGTATAGTTGGCCCATGTTCAATGACACTAAGGGAACAATGCTTCATTGTATCATTTAAAATATATTTTCCTTGTTTCCCCTTGCCTCCCCCTTCTCCCCCCTTTAAACATTCATCACTAAATAGACCTATCTCTGTATGGTATAAGCCTGCTAATGTGAAATGTACAATGAACTAAAACTCCCACCTTATTTCTGGGAACAAAATAATGAACTAAGAAGTTGAGACAGTGTTCAAGATAAGGGATTTGCTTGTTAAATAACTGGCTCGATAAACTACTGCTGAATACACATCACAAAAGGAAATGCAACAGTGCTAAATATAAATTAAAACAACAGCTATACATTTTTTTTTTTTCCAATTTGTGTTCAAATTCTCAAGAATGGTACACATGCTTGTATGCTTTGCTTTGTTATCTACATGGTGGGGTTTTTAAATTATTTTTTTATTTTTATTTTTATTTCTTAGTGGGCCTGAATTACTACTTTTTATCCGGGAACACTAAGTACAGTGTCTACAACAATAACAGATGAGAAACTAACATAGTGACATATCCTCAAAATCAGCTCTTGGGAAATTGAATTTATGTTCTTTACTGCTTGTTATGCTAAGGATTTCTGTGTGCTTTGTAACATCCAAATGGAGTGAGCAAATACTGTGAGTTGCAGAGTAAGAATATGGTTGGACGTGATGATCATAAAGGTCTTTTCAAATCTTAATCATTCTATGATTCTAATAAAAGCTGAGGAGCCTTCCCTTCCTTCTTCCTTTTGAAGGAATTCCCTGATCTTCTCTTGGCATGCAAATGGTGTTAATTTTCTTTCCACTTGCTGCTCCATCTGACAAATTGCTTGCAGAATTATGTGTTAGCAGAGAGTGATTTAAGATCATGACATTTCTGCTTTATTCGGGCAAGGAAACCCAACTGCAGGTGTTCCCTGGTAGGCCACTTCACTGCTTTAAAATTGTTACAGGACTTTCTCCAGCATCATGTCACAGGAAGATCTGGACTCCAGCATGGACAGCGCTACAATCTGTGCAACTTGATTGCACCACTGAGCACAAGGCGCTCTCCAGGTGCTGGGCATTGGACAGAGGGCAATAGCCGTGGGTACCTGTCTGTCCTGCCCCAGTAAATCAACACCTGAAAATTTCAGTCTCACTTATACATTGGATTAATATCAATCTGGTTTTTCTGCTTCTTTGCATCAACATAAATAGGAAAATGGCCAAGCATGTGGGTTCTTGGCTTATTTTAATTTCATAAACTGTACTCTCATATTTTTCTCCTTAGGTCCAGGCAGGCTTTCCCAGAGGCTGGCAGTCAGGTTTGTGCACAACTCAGGACTGCACATCTCATTCTGCAGTACAACAGCAAAAGTACAACAGCTCATGCCAGAAAAGTTCATAACATGTTTTCTCATCTCCTTTATCCCTTTATTATAGATGTTACAGCCAGTTTACTAGCTTCTCCATATTTATCGAATAAAGGAAATTGAGGAAGACCATTCAGTAGAAGTTACAGAGTGTAAACCGAATTAATGAAATAGAGTCTGAAGTACTAATTATGAGGATTTGATTGTTCAAAGGGTTAAACATTTCTGTTTCCCATTAATATCAGTGATGCAGGTATATCATGAGGACCTATTTTCTTGGTTTCCATAATTCTATGAAAGCTCACTTTTTATTTTAATTTAGAATAGAAACTCTTTGCTTTTATAAATAATGAGTAATGATAATTGGACACATACTTACTGTTAAATGTCTAATTTCCATCCATTCCATCTGCACCTCATAGCCTTCCTGTCACTGGTCTGATTGCTTATCATATGACCAGCCAGTATAGGAGAGAAAGAGATGACACTTAGCTTATTTCTTTCCTGGGTAAACATGCAGCAAGAGTCATGTACACATCTGTTGGGTTTTGGTTTTTTTTTTCTTTTTTTTTTTCTTTTTTTTTTTTTTTATGGTGTATTATAATGATTGTTACTATTATTCTACCTAATGTGTCTGATATTTGTGCACTGAGCACTAATGACCTTTCTTGCTGTAGATACAAATGTTGCTTTTGTGTTATTATCCTATATTTGGACTTTTTCCTCAGAAATGGAAATTCTGGATCTGAAATTCTCTTAAGAGTTAATAAGTGCATTGGCCACACAGAGCAAACACTTTGTCCTGCTGCTACAGCCTATGTTTTTAGTCAGTGCCTCTTCCCTTTCCCAAAAGAATGATTACATTGTACTGTTGCCATCTCAGCATAGGGTGACTTCTATGTAAGATGTCTGGAGCTGATGCAGAGCCTATGGTACTTTTGTGATTGTCATAATAAAAGAAATGGGGTTTGTACAATAGTTGTGTTGTTTTCCATCATTTACTTTGAATCCAAAGATCCCGGAGAGCATACAGAATGGTAAGAGAAAGAGACCTTTCCTGAGTTTATTTTCTTTACTGCCTTGTTTGTCTGTCTACCAGAATCCTAAACGCTCTTACCTAGTGAAAACCTCTGCCTAGCAGGTTAATTTACTAGGAAATAATCCTAAATATCTTTCCAGACATTATTTTAATGAGATTCTACGTCATTGATTAGCAAATCTGTCCTGTGTAGGTTCTTAGCTCCGATTCACCATGAGTTCATTAAGGTACAGAAAGTGGTACTGACTAACAACTGACATATATTGCTTTTGCCATAACTCTACAGAAACAGAGGACATTAAAATATAAAAAAAATGGGTTTACAACTTCTTTTTTTTAATATTATTTGTGTATTCTTAAATATTGGTTTATTTTTATGTCAGAACACGTACATCAGTGGAAGTAAACTTACATTTGACTGAAGAAAGTGAAATATGTGGTGATTATTCTTTCTGTGGATTCTGGTTTATGATTCTGGAACTGTCTGAAGACTTCTGAAGTTTCACTTACGTTCAAAGAAGTTTGTGCCAAAGAGGAATACTGTCTTCATCCTTTTGCTTTACAAGTTGTTCTAGTATGCCTAAGTCTGAACAATAAAGTAGGGAGCAGCAGAAACATAAAATGTGTTTGTAGTGATCAATTTAATGTAATTAATATGTAATATGTTGTTACATGCCTTTTGAACTTAAGTGTTGAAGTCTTTATGCCCAAGTATCACATTGCAGTAAAGCAGGCAAAATGTGACAAATGTGAATAATTGAGGCCAAGCCACAATTTTCTGGGATGAAATGGAGTCACTGAGCCAGCTGGAGAGGGAAGAAAGCATTTTTCATGAGCTCTGCCAGATAGGCTCTAAGGAAGCTTCCTTGAGGCTGCACCAGGAGCCATAAATGTCTTTGCTGGAAGGTAAGTATGTTATACCAACCCTGTTCAATCTTCATGCACACTGCCAACCATTGGATTAAAAAAATAAGTAATCAGATCCCAAAACAACTTCGAACTGACTTAAAAATGAGAATGTACAGGGGAAAAATGGGGTTTGTGCAGCTTACTAAGCTACTAGGTTGTTTCATGATTCCCTCTCACTTAGCTTTCTTTAAGGGGCTTGAATTTCATAAAAACAAAACAAATAGGATTATTTTATGATACTCAAGGTTCATGAGAAAATCCCAGAGTTGTGGAGGCTAGAGTGAAAAATGTGGGTTTCATTGGCACCATGAAGGGGCCCACACAGGTCTGACAGCTCTGCAATATAACTAGTTAGTCCCTGAGTGGACAGCCCAGAGAAAGAGAAGGAATAAAGTGAAAATAACAGGTAGGGAATAGCAGCTTATTTGGAGGGCATAAAAATTTCTATTGCTCTTTTGCAACTTTTATCACTAGGTGAGAAAGGGTTGAAAAGCTGTATGATCACTCTACAGCATCTCTAAAGCATTCAGACTTCTTCTGTATAGTTTGAAGCAATCTAGCAGACACTGAATTATGGGAAAACTTATTGTCATGACAAAGACCATAAAAAATGGAAAATGAGACAATTAAAGAACCCGTGACAAATTTTATAACAAGTATAGAAAATAATACAAAGGTAATCCATAGTATTATCTTTTCAAGGCTCTTTTTAGATGTTGTAAATAGGGTTTATAGTACTAGCTATTTTTTGCTACTTTGCCATCAATCACCCTGAGGCATTACTAAACTGTTACTTATCTGATGACAGGTAGAACAAACCTTTAGTGCTGATATTACCGAAGTTTTATTAGTGAGCATCAAGAGCTCAATAATAACTAGGAGACAAAAAAAAAGCAAACTTTGTTAAAATATCATTCTGAGAATTTTAGATTGCTCACTTCTCTTTTGTTCTCATTGTGGGTTTTTTTTGCTTGAATCATTTGAACTGACTGGAAGAGAAGATAATTGACCTTTCAGTTACCAGTCATGGCTGACAATTTTTGTTGTAGTGGGCTGGTAATTTGAGTAAGCATTTTGTTGTACTGTGATCTGATATCTAGAGAAATTTCAGGTTTTGGACAACTACTCTTTTATAATGGTTATATACTTTTTGTGGTTTTCTTTTAGGTTTCCTGTGTGTCCAAATTCTGGGTGCAAGAAAATGTTACAGTACCTGACAATTAATAATTTGAAATTAAAGTATCTTTATTTTACTAAT
Organism: Ceryle rudis; assembly: GCA_033439905.1. Taxonomy (NCBI): domain Eukaryota; kingdom Metazoa; phylum Chordata; class Aves; order Coraciiformes; family Cerylidae; genus Ceryle; species Ceryle rudis. The sequence goes on along the minus strand of JAAGNO010007767.1, from coordinate 2,028 downwards.
TCTTATTCTAAATCAGCAGATTTTTGCAAGAGTCCTGTTTCTATTTTCAGGTTAACTTTGATAACAATTACAAAGAAGATACCATTATCTCAAAGGTAGGTGTTGCAGAGAACCACAGTGGTTTAAACAGTGCCACCAAGTCAGGAAGAACCCTGAGACTGTGAATTGTACTAAATACAGTTGAAATGGGGGCAAATTGCTAATTACAACCATCTAAGTTATCTGTTGGTGAAGGTCCTCTCAAACTATTTCTTGCCCAATCTTCTCATCTGGTTCAGCACAAAATGAAGCTGGCTGAATTTCACCATCGTCTGTCTCAGCAAGCATAACTTTTAAATATATTGAAGCTTTATTTTTGCTTCATATTTTTCTTTGAATAAAGAAGACCAAAAAATCAATCATATTCTGGGATTTAGCTGCTTCAAATAGAGGTCAACTGAATAAGAGCTGTCTTGGTATTAAAGATAATCTACAATGTCAAGGTAAATGTTTAAAGCAAGCAGTTTTTAAAATACTGATTTTAATAAGTTGTGTGACCCTGATGTCTGCTATTTAGTCTTACACATCTTGCTAACATTAGCTTTTCTAAACTTGGCCTGCAGAGAAGCTACTGTCATTTGCTTCAGCAGCAGATGTATGTATTCAGTGTCTTCACATAGCAATTTCTCAGCATACCAAAGTTATGTTCTCTTGCTTTATCCAGTGACAGGATTTCCTTCTATTATATCTAACTGAAATTTAAAATTATTTTACTACTTCATTCTAGAAATCCATCTTTTAACAAGTGTAGTTGTTCCTTTGTAATTTACTAATGATGTGCATATATGATATGTTGCGGCACTTACAGTAATGTCTTCTACCTTTGACTTCTGGTGCTTCTAAAGTGAAATACATGGAAATACATAGATTTCATAGACAAAACTACATTGAGATGGCATATGAAAATCACTATGTACAGAAGATGAAGAAACTTACAGTGGTTCAAGTATCATCAGGAAATAAATGTTGTAAAAAGTAGTTTGAAAGATAAAAAAAAATAGTCTAAAGTGTATGGATAAGAAGATAATTTGGATAAAATCCTGAGAATGCTGAATTCTGTGGGAGCTTTGCCATTTAATCAACTCAGCCAATGCTTAGCTCCTGGCAAGTAGTACTCAAGCAGATCAAGGGATGGTAGATGGCAATAAACTAAGTATGAAGTTGTTGTTTGAAAAAGTTTGCTTATGTAGGCACATTGATATTCTGGATACGTAAATGTCTCTGTTAAAGGATCCAATCCAAAATAACATATTCTCTAACTGGTACCTCATTGCACTTTACCTCCTGTTTCAGCCACATCACTCATTTTGAACACTGCACTTACATGTGTGCTATTTTGTGTGATTCATACAGTCAAGGGTGACTGCAGTTAGTTTGGATATGCTGAGCGCAGCAGTGTGAAAAGGGTTGCACAAACCTTTATGTGATCAGTGCTTTGTATCACAACATTTGCAAGGGCCTTTTGAAGTAGACACCAGTCCACCATGTAGTTCACCTTGTGTGTTTTCCTGATGGAGAACTTGCTGTTTATATACACAGAAACCTGGGGTTTCTCTCATGTGCTGTTTTACTGCTCTCTGTTTGCATCTGAATGCTCGAAAAGTTGTTGAGTCCTGCTCAGTTCACCATGCCTTCAAAATGACCTTGAAGCCCTTTCCTTGAATCCCAGCCAATCACAGCTTTTCTTTATTTCCCAGATAGACTCACAGCATACTGCAATACTACTTGTCATGCCAATGTTTATTAGCAAATATATATACATATTGGTGATGAAATTACTCTGCATGATCAGTGTACCTTCTGTACAACATCCATCTCCTCCCATGGATAGTGCCATGAAAGAAGAACAATAGCAAAAGTGCACTAACTTGGAGGGTTCTCAAAGCAGAAATTGCATGGATGACTACAGAAGACTGGAAATTTTCCTGGGTTGTTGGTTTTTTTTGTGGTTTTTTTTTTTTTTTTTTTTTTTGTTAGTTTGGTTTTTTT
>JAAGNO010007766.1:28024-39777 GCA_033439905.1 Ceryle rudis | reverse complement strand
AAGAAAGAAAGAAAGAAAGAAAGAAAGAAAGAAAGAAAGAAAGAAAGAAAGAAAGAAAGAAAGAAAGAAAAAGAAAGGGAGAGAAAAAATTAATTTCTTATCTCTAGGAGGACTAATAAATTTCATTTTATTACTGGCCAACCTACTCCTTCTTACCACTCAGTCTCCAAGTGAAGAAGGACATTTTCAACTTAGTATTTGAAACGTTAAACATGAGTATTACAGAAATTAGTATAATGTTTTATTAAGCCTGTTATGTCATTAACAAAACTTACAGGAATTCTTCCTCTGTTCTTCCTTAAAATCTATTCTGGTTAGGCTAGTAAAATTCAGAACAGGACCTTTACAGAAAGAAATGTGTACTATGGCATACTAGCATGAGTTTGAACATTCATTATGATAAAATCCACTGACAAGAGAAACAGCAGAACCTCCTGAAGTTTTCTGTGGTACACTGGATCTGTCCCCAAGGTCAGTGATTTTGCAAAATATGCCCAATAGTAAAGTGTTAAAAACACTTTTCTTAATCATAGACACTTCACATTCCAGTCCAATGCTTTACTTAATTATTTTAACAGGTTCACAAGCAGAAAGAAAATGTCTGTCCGCAAACACTTCCTACAAGTCTTGTCTTTAACTATGCTGGTTTATAGCTTTGTCTCAAAGGGAATAAAGTGATATAAAATGAATCCAGCAAGTGCTGATCCAATGTCTTTGAATTCCTTCCACATGAAAAATCTGATTTAATTTTATCCATGGTCTAAAAGAAGTAGGTTGTTTTTTTCTTTCCTTTCTAAATGAAAGACACTGTAAGTAGAGGGATATCTGGTGGTATTCAGGTGCATTGTATCTCCAAATTTCACTTGAAATTGTCAGCAACATAGGTTCAGGACTGATAAAATCAATACAGAAAACATCAAAGAAAAATCATACAGATGAGTGAATTCCAGATAAATCAATGTGATGTTTCCCTCCTGTTCCTATTTCTTTACAGTTGATGTCTGAATATGATAGTAAAAGGCACCTTCACTATAAATTATCTCCTCACATTTTTACACATATTATATTTTTTGCTTCATTGGTTTATTCCAAGGCTAGATTTCACCTTCTTTCCCAATAGATGGTACTGTACAAAGAAATGCATCACAATGTGATACAACTATGAAAAAAATATTTTTTCAATTCTTATTGAGACGTATGTAGTAAAGGAACTTAGGAATGGTGAAATCCCATGTCAGAACTCATAAAGTCAGGCATTGAGTTGAGAAATGGAATTCACAGTGCTAAGAGGGTCACAGGTCCTTTACATGTGATGGTCAAGATTCAGACTCCTAGGTCACATAACACAGGAAATATCACTGTGTGCACTAGTATGAGCACTAGTATGGTTTTGTCAGTCCCAGTATGAAATTGCAGGTGTTTCTTTGGCATCTTTATAAGGATGTTTTAGGCATTTGAGGCTCTAGAATTTGCTACCTAAAACTTTCCCTTTTCCCCAGGCTTCAGTCTGTTTTTTGTCGTTCATCCAAAAAAAATAACAATCTTTTTTTTATGTATTTGCCAAAGCTTGGGGTCCTGTAGGTCCCAGATCCTAAACCAAAGCTCATCACCCATGGATGTAAAACTCATAGTATATAATAAGGGAAGCAATGAGAAAGTGTTACCATATTCACCTCAGTTAAGGCTGAGAATTCCAATTTGTGTTTCATGGGATGTATGTTGTCCTACACATTTGAAGATATGCAAACACATTACATTGCTCTCTATGTATGGATTTTTTTTCTTTTTTTCCCCAAAGTGAATCACATTTTAAAAAAGAAATCCTTTCAGCAAGTGTCAGTTTTTGGCCAGCTTCAAGTAACATCCATTTCCTCTATCTGTAATTATTGTTCAGCAATTGCTTACAGTAACATCACAAATCACATTCTTTTCTGCTTATTCTCTTCTTGTTTCTTCAGATCACCTTTGGATCAATCTTCCTTGGAAATGTTCCTGTTCATGAAAAGGTTCATCAGTGTGCTGGACAGATACATGGCTATAAAGGATGTGTTAGGGATTTTCAAGTTAACAACAAAGAGTTGTTCATCATAGATGAGGCTCTTGGAGGGAGGAATGTTGAGAACTGCAATGTTCCAATATGTGATTATCATCCATGTCACAATGGTGGGACCTGCACTAGGTAAGTTACCTCTTTAATCATTTTATCATTTACACTCTATGGCTGGTAGGTTCATCCTTAATGAGAAATTAGTATAATTTTCTGTGTAATTAAGTAATCAACAATCATTAGGCCTGATAATATTAAACAGAAAATGTAACATCTTCATGCCTAACCTGAGATATTTTATAACTTATTTGCTTACATGAGAAGATATAAAATGTAATTATATAGCATACATGCTGGATTGCTGCCAGAATTCCTTTGCGATCAACTAGATCAGTTCCACTACAAGGCTCAGTGACTAAATCAGCCTCTGTACAGATAGTTTGGACAGAAACATGTAGGATCTCATTCTTTTGTCTAATACTTCATGGTGTGTTCCTGGGTACACACCATAAACCTTTGTCATTATGTTATGATAACATAAACAATTAAGTCAGCACCTGCAGCATATGTGAAGTATTGTCAACCTTTTTTAAAAGCTTTTAACCTAAGGTTAAAGGTTACCTTTTGTAAAGTGCATCATGCTGAAAGAGGAAATGAGGTCCAAAAGAGACATGAGTTTAAAATACAGAGAATGATGGCTCAGTTAGAAGCACAGAATTATAGAATGATAGGGGTTAGAAGTGGCCTCTGGAGATCATCAAGTCCAACCCAGCTACCAGCACAGTCTTGAAAGTCACCAGACAAGGAGACTCCGCAACCTCCCTGGGAAGACTGTTTCAGTGTTCTGTTACTCTCATAGTAAAGAAGCTTTTCCTCATGTTGAGGTGGAACTTCCTGTGATTCAGCTTGTGACCATTACCTCTCATCCTATCACAGGACACAACTGAAAAAAGACTGAGCATAGTAACTTTTTAAGCTACAGTAATTTGTTAATTTTCTAAGGCATTTAGCATCTAGTAATCACATTTCTGTTTAAAATTGATAGAATTTGTGAAACAGATGCCACATCTATTTTAAAAATTGTATTTCAGCTTCAGAGCAAATGCTGAACAGAACATAGTCTAAAGTTCTTTTAAAGATCTGGACCACTGTGTGTTTCTTAGGTTAAGGAGACCTTGAATCAAATTTCTGAGGTTCTTCTTTGGCCCTCTTGATTGATGTGAGTGCACAAAAACAAGTTTTTGATCTCTAAGTCTTGTCTGACTAGTGCACAAATGAAAGCAAGGCAACTTTATAAAATATACACAATTTACCTACCACACTCGTGAAACTGAGTGTGTATTTGGGAGTAATGAGTCTGTTTTTCTTCTGTTGTTCTTTGCTGTGTCTCTGTCATTCTATTGATTGGCCTGTCATCTATCATTATGGAATACTGTTTCATTTAAAACTTGGGTCCTGAATAATTCATAACCATTGGATTTGTTTCCTGCCTTTCTGCTTTCCAACTGCTGGCCTCAGCCCTTTTCAGAAATGTTTTTGTTCTGAAATGAACAAAATTCTGAAATGCTTTTCTGTCCAGAGGAGTCATGGAAGATTGTGTATGTGCAAAGCAGGGATAAGCAGCTCCACAGAAGCATAATTTTCATGGTCTTCTACAGCAACCAATTTTCAGGGATCACCTCTACCAAGCCCAAGAATGATCCATTCCAGTGAACAGGAAAACAAGTGGCAGGAAGCCAGCATGGATGAACAAGATGCTCCTGACAAAACTCAAACATCAGAAAGAATCATACAAGAGGTAGAAGTATAACCAGATGACATGGCAGGAATATACAGGAAATATCTAAATACACAGACATGGGATTAGGAAATCCAAAATCAATCTGGAGATTAATTTGACAGGGAACATGCATGGCAACCCAGATGGTTCTACAGTTACATCAGCAGCAAAGGGAAGACTTGGGAGAATGTGGGCTGGCTCCTGAATGGGGCAGGTCTGGTGAAAAAGGATCCAGAAAAGACTGAAATACTCAATGCCTTCTTTTCCTCAGTCTTTATTGATAAGATTGGCCTTCAGGACTCTATTCCTCTCAGACCTGTAAACCTGAAAGTCTGGCAGATGAGTATCAGATTAGGGAACATCTAAAACAACTGGGCATGTGTAAGTCCATGGGACCTGATGGGATTCATACATGAGTGCCAGGGGAGCTATCTGATGTCACAGCGAAGTCAATCCTGATAATATCTGAAAGATCAAGGTGATTGGGAGAGGTTCCTGAGGACTAGAAGGCTACCTTCAGGCAGGGCAAAAAGGAGCATCTAGGAAACCACTGTTAGCCTCACCTTGATCAGTGGGAAGCTGATGGACCAAATTGTCCTGAAAACTGTTTCAAAACTCATGAAGGCTAAGAAAGTGGTTGAGTGGTCACTACAGATTTATGAAGTGCAAGTTGTGTTTAACCAACCTGATAGCCTTCCACAATGAGATGACAGGCTTGATGGATGAGGGGAGAGCACAGGATGTAGTTTACTCAACTTTTGTAAGGCTTCAGCACTGCCTCCTGTAAAATTTGTAGTGACAAACTGATTAAGTACTGGCTAGGTGAATGCACAGTGAGGTCAACTGAAAACTGTCTGAAGAGCAGGCTCAAAAAGTACAAGGGATCAGAAGCAAAAAATCCATCTGGAGACTGATCACTAGCAAAGTACCCCAAGTCTCAATACTAAATCCAATACCATTTATCTTCCTTAATGACCTATAACATGGTACAGGGTGCACCCCAGAAACAAGGGTTAAATATGAAGGAAGGAGGAGTGATTGGTGCACCAGATGGGACAGCTGCCATTAAGAGGGACCTTGACAGGCTGAAGAAATGAATCAACAACAGTCTCATACTGGAATGGAAAGTCTTGTATCTGGGGTGGAATAACCCCAGGCACCAGTATAGACTGGGGATTGACTGGCCAGAAAGCAGCTTTGCAGAAAATTATTTTCCAATTCTGGTGAACACCTAGTTGATCATGAGTCATCAATATGTCCTAGTGACAAAGAAAGGAAACAGCATCTTAAATTGCATTAGAGAGATAGTGGTCAGTGGAGATTGTATTTTACCTCTCTTCTTGCCTGGTTTGCTGGTTTTCATATGTATGTACATACATTCTTCAGTCAGTTGACAAACTGTCCATATTCAGTAAGCTTCAACTTGCTAGAAAGATCTGGATGCCATATTTCACATTCAAGTTCTACAGCTCTGATTTCATACTGTTCACTCGTCAGAATAGAATTTGCTTTTTCAGAGACTGATCATTCTTCCTAGCTGTCAAGACTGGCAACAAAAACTATCACAAAATATTATCTCGCAGGACTTGGAGGTCTTACTTGGATAGGTTACTAGGTAGTGGTCTTTAAAGGAGGAATTCCTGCATCCCAAAGTCCTGAAGCTTCATTTTGCCCACAGTGCATGTAACATTCCCTTTCTCAAAGAGTTATATTTATATATGTGAGAACAGACTGCTCCATCACTGTGTAACAAGTAATCAAAGAAATCACTTCTACTTTGCTAAGGAGTGTGACAGATGTAAAAGATTCACTTCTTTATAAGTCATCTGCCTATCTACACCAATTTTTTTCTAGAGGATGTAAACAGGGTGGCAACTTGGGATGCAAATTTGCCTGTGCTAGCAGCCATGTTTCAGGAGTACTGGCAAACATTTTACACAGACTGTCTGAAAGAATGCCAGGGTCAGAAATGCCCTTGGGAAATGCTTCAGTTAGTTGTATACTGATTCCTTTTTCCACAGGCTTGAGCAGATTGTTGAGATATGGGAGAAAAATGTCTTGTATATCTCCTGATCAGCCTTGGCAAGTCCGGCTTCAGAACCTCTTTCATATAAACCTGAACACTCTGGAAAGTTTGCTCCTCTGAATCTGTTGTTTTAAGACTGAAGTTCAGTGCTTCAATGAGTGAAGCATATCCTGAAAGGAATGATGAGAGATTCTGTGCTATAGGCTCTGTACTTCTTTCCAGGCAGTGCCTGCTAATACTAGGAATCTACTTAGTAAATGTGCATACTGTAACAAACTCTGTACAGTATATGGACTAATTTTAAGTGTGTTGGGCTTGTTATCATGTCCTTCATTCGGTGTTTTGATTGCAAACATCCTTTAGTACATATCATAGCTGAAAGATAGGAGTTTCTACCTTTGCTTAACTTCAATTTATTAGTTGTTTCATCCTAACAACTATTTGATTAATCATTTGGTCATCAACTTCTCATATCAACTTAGTTCACACCATATCATGTGTGAAGTAGAAGAATAGAAAAGCCAGAGGTGGACATTTTATGTATATTTTAGGGGGAAAAATTTCCAGGCGTCAGTCTTGGTGTTCAAGTGGTACATGTAGACTATGCAACTATGTTACATATAGTTTATATTCATGAGTTTGCAGCCAGTAAAAGCCATAAATAATCCATAGTGTTAAAAATATTACCATCTACATGATTAATTGACATTTGCATATTTAATATTGTAAAAAAATGGGTTTTTTTAAAAATACTGATAAAACAAGCCACAATTTGAGGATTCATATAAAACCATTATTGACTTGTTTAATATTTTTGCCATTTTTTTCAATTACACTCTTTAGTGGCACAAAAAAGATTCTCATTGAACATCATTATTTAGGTGCTTGACAACTAGAGCTTTTTCTTCTGAAAAGTATTATGAACTATTACATAGAAAAAAATTCAGCTGTGTTTTAAAATGAACACTGGAGCTTGTCAACATATACTGCTGGGCATAGACAGGTGTGTTTCATAATAAACATTTTAACAGTTGTTCTTAAAAGAAACTTACTTGTCTTTCTCATCATCAGAGTACAAAAATACTATTGTAGTGTTCTTCCTATTAATTACAACAACTATGAAGAAGAAATTTTGACAGGAAAAAAACAGAGGTTTGTATTGTTGGTAGTGAGAGACAGGGATTTGTATGCACCTAGTTTTCAGATACAAAAGTTGAGGATGCAGTAGGGGCCAGCAGCTCCCTGTGGTCTGGTCACTGGTTGCATTAGATGGTCCCCGGGGTCTGTCAGGTCAGGATCTGGTAACCAGGACCCATGCCACTGCCCCGGACAGGAGTAGGGCAGCCAGAGGGCACAAGGGTAGTCCCAGCCCTATTATCAGGCACATCCCTGGGGATAGCAACAGGCTGAGGCTGGACTAGGACATCAATCCACTGGTGGGGAATCAGGATCAAGCCCAGTAAGGGGAACTGGGGTCAGACAGAGCCCTGACACAGCCAGGCAGAGCCGTGGTGGTTGGGATGGGCTGTACAATCACCATTTTGCTGTGAAACTATTGCATATATCATGTTATGGAATTGTAAATCTCTAGTTTTTATCAGTCTTTTTAAGTTAAGATCCACTCCACTTCCATTAAAAAAAAAAAAATTAAAAAGTGGTGATATAGATCTCATTTATATTTTGACTAAAAACTCTGTCTGTACATAGGTGTCATGATTCAACCGCATCTGGCAACTAAGCACCACACAGCTGCTCATTCTCTCCTCTCTAGCTGGGATGGGGGCAAGAATCAGAAGGGTAAAAGTGAGAAAACTTGTGGATTGAGACAAAGACAGTTTGAGAAGCAAAGCAAAAGTCACATGCACAGGCAAAACAAAACAAGGGATTCATTGATTGCTTCCCAGGTGTTTGGCCAGCTCCAAGAAAGCAGGGATCCAGCATGTGTAACTATGACTTGGGAAGACAAACACCATAACTTCGAATGGTCCCCCTTCCTTTTTCTTCCCCCAGTTTTATATGCTGGGCATGACATCATATGTTATGGAATATCCCTTTGGTCAGTTTAGACAAGCTGTCCCAGCTGTATCCCCTCTCAGCTTTTTTTTTGCATCCACAGCCTACTTTCTGGTGGAATGGTGTGAGAGGTACAAAAGGTTTTGACTCTGTGTGAGCACTGTTCGGCAACAATGAAAACATCTCTGCATTATCAACACTGTTTTCATCACAGATCCAAAACAGAGCCCCATACCAGCTACGAAGATGAAAATTAACTCTAATCTCAGCCAAAATCAGTGCAACAGGACAAAAAACAAACAAACAAACAAACAGAAAAAAAACCCAAACCAACCAACCAACCAAACAACAACAAAAAAAATATCTGTTTCAAGAGTATGTAAACATATACTGTATTAGAAGAGTGGTTCAGTATAAATGTAAACTTCTAATTCTTTATGTAGCCTTTATTTTATTAGTTTCTAAAGACAAAGTACTCTCCTATGTAAATGCTCTCTTGCTTTTAAAGGCACTTTGTTAAGTTCACTAGTTCTTTTACTGAACTTTAAATTCATGCCAATGCAAAATTCCAGAGACTGGTTAATTTCAGAGAAAAAAAACTACAACTCTTCAGTAAATTTAGGGTTTGAGTGTCATATAGTTGTATGACTAATTTTGTCAATTCAAAGCTTATTGGATTTGAAAGTATGTGTTTGAAAAGGGTATAGAAAGATTAACCTAGGAAGTTCTTAATATTCTGTGAGGCCCCCTGATCATATGAGACAGATGTTGGAAACCAAGCTTAGTGTTAATTAAGAAGACACATCTGTGCGGAGGAAATAAACTCATAAAATTACTTCACCATTGATTTGACAACTATGTCAGCCATGCCACTAGTAGTAGTTGATTAATACATTTGTTTTAAATTTCATAGGCTCAAGAAAATGTAAACGTAGACAAGCTTATCTTTTATAGTGCAGAGTACAATCTTAAAGTTAATTGCTCCCACAAACAATCATGTTCCCAGCATCTCAAACTATTCTCACAGTGATTATTCTTACTGTTGTTGTTCCCCACGCAATGGTGCAGCAGATGGGTCCATTAATGTTAATCAATTAACCAAGACTGAAAAATCAAAGTCAATTATCAATAAATTTCAACAGCGACATCAGTCTTCTGATTTCAACTGTCATGAATGGTGTATTCACCAAAAATACACAAGGCATGCAATTTTTCAACTTTCATCTCCTGATAATGTAAAAAATACCTTCCTAGATAGGTAGGTCTCATTTGGACATTACCTTTTCAGCTATAAATATGAAGGGGGAAAAAAAGTTTAAATCATATTTGAGAAACTATCGCTTTTCTGCATATTGAGGCATCACATGATTCTTCTTAAGCCTTAAAAAACTGATTACAGAATAAAAAATTTCATCCAAACAATTTCTTAAAGTTCATCTCATAAGGTTTCTAATGTCTTTTTTAAAGTTATAAAACAAGTTCTAGGTTAGCTAGAAATGACAATAAATTTTGCATTCCCTTTTTAGTATATATTCTCAATGTTAATTAAAGTAAACAGTAGGAAAAGTAATTATGACTATGGCTGTTATTGGAAAAAGAGAAGGAGCTCCAGCTTTAGACTTTGGAGACACTAAAATGTTCTTTTCAACTTTTTTCACATCTCATTTTCCATTTCAAAGGGTCGTCACAGTGAACTTTTCCCAGATCATGTACTAAAACTACTTCTTGTGCTCCCTTATGTCCATAAGCCAAAAATCCATGTTGTGTCAGGTTTTAGCTGAAGGTCTTAATCTAGGATAGGCTTTTATGCCCTTATTAATGCTACTATTACATTTCTAGCACAGACATGCAGTTTGCTTCCAGCTCACAAAATCTGAAGTTTGTGTTTGCTTATCTAAAGATAAAATTATTACACAAGAATGAGTTAAGTGCCCATTTTCAAACCAATGAGTGCTGAAGCACCTCCCAAAACTTCTAATAACATTTCAGGCCAAAACTTTAGAATTGCTTGTGGATTTCCTATTATTGCCTTAGATGTAGAAAGGGGTAAGAAAGGAACCAGCTAGCTACATCAAGGATTGTTCTATAGATCTGTTCATAGACTAAGTAAGTCAGGCCAATGTATTATTTAGAACATGATTTGTTGTGTTTTTTACAAATATAAATTCTAGTAAACTTCACTAAATTCAGCATTAGGTCCAGAACTAATGTTTTCACTTGTAGTGTATTCAGCTCTTGCAGAAAGATAAAGCAAACAAAGGGATTCAATTTTATTTCAGCTGATTTGTAAAAGATGATGATTTCCAGATGGGAGTTGTTCTCATACCTTTTTCAGAATTTGCACCATACACACTTAGCAATACTGATTTGTATGAAGAAGAAAACCTGATTACTTTTAAAGGGTTGTTTAGGGGCAGGTCTTCCAGTGCTAAACATGTTTATGAGTTTTACAACTCCAGAAACTGCTGATATCATTATTCTGATTCATGCTTACACATGCTATTATTTAAGACTAATTTGGGGGCTTGCATTTTTTTGTCCCTGTACTTTTAATGAGATTAGGTAGCTAGTATAGCTAGAGTATGGTACTTAAGAAAGAGATTCACATTTGAAAAATCATTGTTTTTTCTAATGCTTACAAATTGGGCTTTGGTGAAGAAAAGGATTCATTTAAATTTATTTTCAGATTGTTTTCTTCTTCTGGAAGAGAGACTGTTCATTATTTCAGGTTCCACATGGTCTAAGGAAAAAATATTGCCATTCTTACTAAGAAAAGTCTTTCATGTCATTTTTGAGCAGTATGAAAGATAATGCCATTGAGCCTCTCAGAATGACAAAAATCCTGTTGGACATGTGTTTGTTACATCGTATTTCCACAAGAAAGTCAAGCAAGCAAAAGAGTAAATTTCATTTCCAATTTTCCTAACACTAAGCATTAACAGATAGAGAATTAATTTACTAAGGCTGATCCTTCTGGTAAAAGAAATTGCATTTGGCTTAAGCCCATGTACACTTTTTTTCCGAACTAAATCTGGTTTTCTCCACCTTAGTTTTCCTTAGAGTGAAAACAGAAAGCTTAAATTTTCTTGCCCTTTAAGTTTAGATAGTAAATTGATCGAATCCATGTTTGTGTTATCTATTTAAAGACTGAAATAAGTGTGTCTCACTCTTGATGTCAGAAACAGATTCACATTTTATCCTATTTTATTTCTTCTTCAGATTATAATAGTATGGAAAAGAGATTTCACAGAAATATCAAAGCTCTGTTCCATTAAGCTGGAATTATGAAGAGTAGATGTTTTAGATTTTAGACAAAACAACTGTAAACCCCCAGGAAATTGTGCAATGATAATTTCTGGAGGTGTTTAGGGAAAGATAGGATGTGGGGCTTAGTGACATGGTCTAGCTGATGTCATCGTGTTGAGTCATAGGCTGGACTTGATGATCTTGAAGGTCTATTCCAGCCTCAGAAATTCTGTGATTCTGGGATTCAAAATATCACAGAATCACAGAATCACAGAATCACAGAATGTTAGGGGTTGGAAGGGACCTCAAAAGATCATCTAGTCCAACACCCCCTGCCAGCACAGGTTCACCTAGATTAGGTCACACAGGAATGCATCCAGATGGGTTTTGAATATCTCCAGAGAAGGAGACTCCACAACTTCCCTGAGCGGCCTGTTCCAATGTTCTGTCACCTTCAAAGTGAAAAAATTTCTCCTTATGTTTTCTTGGAACCTCCTATGTTCCAGCCTGCACCTGTTGCCCTTGTCCCATCATTGGACATCACTGAGAAGAGAAAAAAAATATACAGGTTCTTTATTAATGATTAAAATGTGGTAGACTCTCCAGAATTTGCATGCTTCAGAACATAATTTTACCACAGA
>JAAGNO010007766.1:0-27924 GCA_033439905.1 Ceryle rudis | reverse complement strand
TTTATGTTATCAGATCCACAGATTTAGCATTCAGTTAGTGTGAAAAGTAACACACTGAAAACAGAGCATGCAGGAAAATCAGGGATGCAAATAGAAATAGGACTTCAAATTCCTGACTCTTTAGATAATATGCAAGCTGTGCAGAAAATTTGTTAAATGTGATGTTTGTACATCATCTCAACTCAATTCTACTTAAATCAGAGAAGCTTTCATGGCTAAAATTTTAGTGTGGGTATTGAAATACCAGTAAGTTCCATTGTAAAACCAGTAATCTTGAAATATTTTCACTCAATTCCCAGAAATATTATGTTAAATTATTTTCAAGAATTACAGCACAACCAAATCAGCACTTGTGATAGCTTTGATTCCAGAAGGGCTGTCTGATTTGCAGTAGCTTTAAAACACAACATCTCAGCAAAATGAATTGAATACTATCGTTTTCCAAGGCCAGTGAGCTGTTTAAGTGTGTATAGAAATACTCAAAACACTGTTCAAACATATTTGTCCAACTGGAGAAGTAGTGCACAGATTCTTAATAAGAATTTCATTTTGCTATAAATCCTGACAAAAAACATATCTGGTACTGTTTGTTATAAATTGTATCATATGTAGTATATGTATGAAAAATAATAAATTTTCTATATTCTTCGTACTAATGGTTTTCCAAAATTCCACAGAGATAATCCTTTCAGTGAAATGTATAAGATTTCCATAAGGACTCATTATATGCTCTAGCTTTTTACTGTGTTATCACAATAAAACAAGATAGGTACTGCAGAAGATGAATAATGTACTATCTGTAATATATGTTAGAACATTTATTACTTTGCTGCTAACCTAGCATATACACCTAGTGACTATTGATAGATTTCTATACTTCAAGCAATGAAAATTACATAGGGGATATAAAAATTATGATATTTCTGTCCTGACTAGCGTGGCTGACTGGAGATTGAATGTCTGAGAACATCACTGGTCTGAAAACCTCTTTTAGGGAGCTTGTCATTGAAAGGAAGAGTGAAAGTTATCTGAGGTCACATATAGAACAGATTTTTATCATGATTCAGAGAAACCTTCATCTTTTGTATCTTGTTGTCCTTGTTTGAGTTAGAACAGAATAATGCTGTTCAGTAGTTCAAGAACATGCTTGATATTCAAACAGAATAGGGGAAGTCTGGATATCATGTATCATGTTGATTTAGAAGGTTACTCCATCACCAAATTTGGTTTTGTTATTTTATTTCTTTCTCAGTAACAGCATTTACTTAATTTTGTTTTCTAGGAAGATAGGAAATGGGATTATTTACCAGTAACCCTTACGTTCTGGTGTTAGTAAAACCAGCCAAATTTCTGATCATGTGTACAGATAAATGCAAATGGTGATACCTACAAAGTCATAGAAATTTCATACTGTGTGTGCATGCAGATAGTGCATTTAAATTAAGCTGCTTTTAGCTAGCCAAACCTAGGTAAAAGATAGCTTTTAGGGACGAGAAAAACAGAAACAGAGGAGATGTTCTACCTGAACCAGAGTATCTGCTGACTATTCAAAGGTAAAGGTAACATCACTAGTCCCTCACTTCTTTCTCACTGCCCATTGTCATGGGTCAATGTATGTGGTGTACAGTCTTCCTGATAACTGGATCCAGTTATTTCTGATTAAATATCAGACTTGCATGTCACAAAGTAGGAAATTATGTGTGTTTTGCTAGGGAAGACCTACTGAAGTTGTATATTACTCTTAAGTGAAGGAAAGCATAGAAGATCAATATGTAACTCACAAAAAATCCAGACATTTAAGAATTATCTTGTGTCCTGCTACAGAATTAGTGCAGTCCTCTTCAAAAAGTACTGTCTTGGATAAAATACGCATGAAACAACAGCTCTTGGAGACTGATTCTGTATAACCTATAATATCTTGGGAAATACGAAGATAGTAGGACCTTGGAACCACAGAAATCCTTTTGTCCTTCACCAGGACCTTTCTCAATTTACCTCAAATCATAGTAGATTAGGTCAACACAAGGCCTAATATGGGTCTATTAGCATCTTGGCATTTTATGTAATATGTGGAACCATCTAGCATTGCTACATATTAGTTGTGTAACAATAAAAATCATTCAATGGCAGCACCTTGAATGCTGATGTCATTATTTTCAGTAATAGTTGTCTGTTACCATCTTATTTATGTATTATTCAGTATTATGAATTAATTACTTATCTAGAATACCGTATTACTAAATAAAAACTCCTGCATAGCTTTAGAAGGCTTAATGTTTCCTTAAGGGACATGTTACTCTTTTTAATAGTACTGTTTGTATTACTACCAGACTTAATAGTCATACACTGTTAAAGTACATTTCTTGTGTGCTTGTGAGAGTTGGTAGAGTTGGCATTGTTTCTTCTCTGCTTCAAAATCTGATAGTGCTAAGGAGTTATGAGTTAGAGGATCAGGGGAATCAAGGCACAATTTGTATTACTGCACAAGGCATGAGAGTTCAGTAAGGGGTGTTGTGTTCTCTTGTATTCAGGTCACCTTCTCGGTATGCCCATCAGTTTAGCCTTATTGCGTGCTTCGGAAAATTCATCCGGCTTGGAAGCCAGCATGTGCACTACTAGATCTCTTCTGACATTGGCTCAGTAAGGAGTTTTACAAATGCTTAAAAAACCATTTCATTGCTCTAAAGAGAAGTTACACAGAAGACTGACCATGCTGATTCTTCTTATCATCTTTTAATGTGATTGTGACTTTTGAAGTGAGCCATATGGCATAATCACTATGAGGCTTCGGACATCACACTCATTTCTGTAACTGGACTGCTTTAGCATACATTAACCTATAAAGTAATTTAATGGATACTTCACTTAGGTGTGTACATAAAAGAGTACAGGAGTGCTAGCAGTTTTTCACACTCATGTCTGAATCCACTGTGAGGGAGCACCTAAGGAATCCCCCAAGGTAAAATGTCCCAGACAGAAAACAGTTACTCAGTATCAGGAGTGTTGTTTTAAACAGTTATTGAAACTGCCATTTATAAGGGCTCTGTGCATCACTGTTATTTACATCAGAGATCTTTTTCTACAGCCCACTGCAAAATTTATGAAGATCACAGAAGGGTATGTAAGCCTTCAGCTACAGAAGCTCTGATCATGACATGTCTTTTCTGTTCCCAGTCTTTGAAGATACCAATAGGATATGAAGTTTCAAAACTTAGTTACCATGTCAACATCTTTGCTGCAATCATCAGGAATTAGGGAAGTGTGAGCTAAATATCTAAATGTGGGAACACAGATACAAGTGCATGTGTATGTATATGCATTCAAACCATTTCATTATATGGTGGCTATAGCTGTGCTGTATGTATTGTTCCTTCACTCATAACTGTCTGCATTATACTCTGGACTTTTATAATATATCACTGGTGATGGTGCTAAGGGCAATTTTGTTCACCCAGTTATTCATCCACTTTTCCATTCTGTAAACAATTTTCAGAAACAGTGCAGTATATTTCTAGCACAGTATATAGTATAGTATATATCAAGCACAGTAGTTCGTTAACCCGGATTTAAGCTCTTTCCCGGATACCTTCAGGGATTAATTATGGATTTCACATCTTAACATAATATTCAGGGATTGATTTAAATCCCAAAGTTCAAAGAAGTTTGTTTTCATCATGTTATCACTTTATGTAATCCAGATTTTTTTTCTTGTCCATTCATTAATATTGATGATATTGCTACATGGATGAGAGTCACCAAGTGGATACATATACTAATGTAATTGAAAGAATAAACTATTTAGAAAAATCTAGGGATTGGACTGAAAACCATTTGGCATTAAAAATTATTAGCAATTAAGTGGGATAACCCTTTTTTCAGCTTTCCCCCAAGCAGATTTCCTGAAGAAGTTAAGGTGAAAATTTGCCAAACGGTTGGAATCTCCCCTTCTGGTCCTCTGGATACACAGTCCATAAGGTGCTTTTGCTACAAATTATTTGATACACTTATAGTTGACAATTTAATGAACTTTATTTTCCCCTGAGTTGATGTCAGATGCAACCTATTTTCCTTTTATCCAAAAGACAGTATCCTAAAAAAATCTTCCTGGTTACTAATACTAAACATGTCAATTAGGCAGAAGGTCTAAATTCCACCCCTCAACCTGGAAACTACATGGAAACAAAGTTACAATTAATTTCATTTTCCTGGTACTTTCTCTTGGTTTCTGATTCTGTCAGTACAATTCTTACACCCTTGTCCTCCCCAGGGTGAAATTTGCCTACTTAAGAATCACTTAAACCCTGGATGCAGAGTTGAAGAGACACAGGCTTTGCACTGCCCCTTGGAAAACAGCTCCTTGATTTGTCACTTGCAGAGGTGATAGAGTGAGAATACAATATATAAACATGCATCTGTTTTTACAACAAGCTAAATGTAGCCACTCACATTTTAAAAACTAATGTAGTTTTGAGTATGTGTAGTATTTTCCCTGCTTTGAAAAATAGTAAGGTAGAGAAACTGTATTTTTTTTGCTCTTGGCAGATACATATTTAATCATTAGGCATTCAAATTCTTTGAGTGGACAAATAAAAGATGTTTTTAACATTGAGATCTAGCTTTAGTATGTATGTTTAAATGGCAACAAAAAGGACAAAGCAATCAGGAATTTATTTCATTTGCTTTACAAATGTTGAGGCTCAGTGTCCAGATTTATAATGTGATGTTATGCCAGCTGAAAATTCCAGGCTAAATTATAAAGCTGGTTTTCAACTTCAGCAAATGCTCTCTGAGTCCTGCTGTGTTTTGCTTAACAGCAATGATGAGTGGATTCCATCTGTAGAAGAGTATGTTTTGTGTATGAACTATTGCAAGGCAAGAACCAATACTGAGATGGAGCAGGATTCACTGTCAAGACACTCTTTTTGTTTATAGACAGTTTCTTGTTTGTATTCAAGCAGGTCTTTAAAGCTGGGTTGGTAATATAGGAGCAAATATGGGGTTATAATACTCAGTTTTAACATGAAAGGATGTTTGTCCTGCACTTCGATGGTTAAATGTTGTGATTTAATATGAACAAGAAGGCATCCTTGTTAGGTGTAGAATGTATACAAAATGGTAATTGAAATTAACACATCTTTTTTTCTGCCTAGAACTAATGTGGTTAAAACCTTATATTTGATCGGGTTTTTATGGATAAATAGTTGTGTCGTAGCAAAACCATTTGTGCATTATTATATAAATGTATGCATAGATAAATTGGTATGTATAAATATACAAAAATTTTGTTTATCAATATGTTTGTGTCCATAGTTTGGGGTGAGGATTTTCAGTATGAATTGTGCAGTTCCTAACCCCTGGAGGTTTAAATTTGCAACCATTTTCTGTAGGATAGTCTCGGTAATACATATTTGTAGTAACTTTTTCTGTATACATGTATTTCTTAAGTCCTAGACTGAGATCACATATGTATTCTATCATCCTACAATAAGAAGCTAGGTAGAGATATGATTAACTTTCCTTAGACATGAACACTGTCAATTTAACCACACACCCAGAATACCCAGAGCATCATGAGTGGACCCACCACAGATTACCCCAATTCACAAAAATAAAATTGGACACAAATGAGAAAGGTTGTATTTATGTCAAATTTCATTTTTTTTTACTCTGAAAATGTTTGATAATACACTGCCCAAGTGCCCACGTATGCAAAATAGTCATGTTCCCAAAACAAAATAAAACAAAACAAACCCAACAAAACTGAGGTAAACAAAACTGCTTGATTTGTACAGCTTATCTTAAAAAAGAGAGATCAGAATTTAAGTAAATAAGTGCTTCAGCAACTCCCTTTCCTGGGATCCTTGGCTGGGAGAAAACCTTATGATTCATATTCTGTGCTGCTGCATCTGAGTGAAACACTTTTCTGTGTGTTGGGACTGGTTTTAAACTTCTGCTAAATTCTGAAACGAAAGAGCTGTGGGTTACTGCCACCTACCGCTGGAATGTCACCCACTCCGAGCTAGAGAAATGGGCCTATCAGTAAAGCCCCTGTGGACAAAATGCAATAGATTTTAGAGGTGAGCTAAAAGAAGACATTGCAGAGCTGGTAGTAATTGGGTTTTGCCAGCTTTTTATGACAATAAAATAAAACTAGGGCTACAGAGAAAGTAAATCCCCTAGTAGCATATTCAAGCAATTTTCTTCTAAAACCACCTTCTTATTTGAAGTAGCTTGGCAGAGTTTAAATTTCATAGAAAGGAGAAAAAAACCTCAGCTTCTGACAATCCTTATGTCAGCTGACATTTGAAATACTCCGAGATTTACCAGAAAGAAAGGAAAAAAAAAAATTAAAAAAATTGTACTTTGTTGGGGACTATTTAGTCATTGTAGTTTTGAGTATTGCAACTATTTTAAGATGTTTAGAATGTCCTTTGTCTCTCCTCCCCACTGCATTTTTATCTCTGCAGTTAAAAAAAAAAAAAAAAACGCTCTCTAAAGTAAGACCTCAGGAGAACAGGAACTATAATGCCTGGCAGTGATGGGCTATTTTCGGTGACTGCCTCCACATTTTGCTTCTGTGCTTTACTTCAGTATCTTTTTCAATAAGGAAAATGCAAGATTGCTAACTTGTAATAGTTATTCTGTGATGCTTCACCTAGTAAATACTGGCATGAAAAATTATGTGTGCATGGAAACGATGGGAAATTGTTGCTATTTGTTTCCATTCAAGTGTATCCTCTTTTTTAACTACTACTGTGGTATCCAGAGATTTTTTCCTATGCTCTTCCTGATTTCATTTCCCTTTCTATGCTATACTGAAGAAGAATGCTCTATGTGGGCCAATCAAGCTACTTCACTCCCAAAAGGATTTCTTATGTAAGCAGTTCCAGTGAGATTTAGTGAATGATGTATTTTAGTGGAAATGCTATGTTTGTGAAGGTTTTCTTGCGCACTGAAGTGTATAAGTACATAGGTAAGAGCCTGCATGGCACTGCTACCTTATTTTCATTTGCAGTACAAAGATCACATTTTTTCATCCTGCATTTATAATATAGGAATTAAGCTTGGGACTTTTCATGTTTTCATTTTCAAAAGTGGAATGAGCATAAGAAAAAAGAGAGGAATAGATTATGCTATTAAAGAAATAAAATCAACATATTGAAGCCATCCATCAGAAGTGCCTTATGTTTGAGCTAATTTATGCCTGTAACCAGCATTTCTTCAGAACACTTACCTTTCTTCAAATAGGAATTATGCACTGACATCTGAGTCACTGAGGCAGAAGTACATATTCTTTCAGGCAGCATCTCCTATTATCTTTCATGGTAGCATGTGTTAGGGGCATACTCCTTTCTGTCCAAATATTGTAATCATTAATAAATAGTAATTGTACAATTCAGTGTTTACAGGAAAAGGAGCTTCATCCTCTGGTGCAGGATTTGGAGCTAACACTGACAGTGGAAAAAGAAAGAAAATGGAGCTCGGTTCTCATTTTACATCTGACATTACACCATTTTAGAGTGCTGAGATTCCCTTGCGTTATGTGGAGTTACTCTGATTTATACGAGTGAAGTGAAAATCTAATCAAGCCCACAGCTGGATACATTCAACAACTTTTTGTTCACCCAGGATAACTCTGGATTGTATCGATCTACATTACAGAACTGAACAGAAAACAACAGGAGGGAAATCTGAGAAACAGTGTCTCATTTAGAACCTAATAAAAGTTCTTAAGGTGCTTGTTTCGTTGTCATACTCGGCTGGATCATCCTTAGAAATCAATGAAGGACCTGTGGTCAAGAAGCATGCATAAAAATGCCTTGAACTTATTAAGTGGTTTCTATGGATAGAAGGTAACCACCTACCACTAAAACCACTACAGTCCTGTTGATGGAAAAATTTGTCCAACTTTGCCTTTATTATTCTTTTCAGAGAAGTGTAGCCAGCTAGAAAGGGATAGACAGGGTGGTATAACAAGAGATGGAAAACAGAACAATAAAGCACTGTTTGAGTCATTTCATACTGCTAGATGAATGGCTCTGTAGGGGAGGAATTGCTGTGGTATCACCAACTTGATGCTACCAGCATGTGTCACTGTGGATGTAAAGTAAAACTGTGGAAAAGAGAAATCCCCTTTCCCCTCACTTCTGGGACAAAGAAAAGGGCAATGCCTGTTCTAGCTTTAGTCATAGCAGTCATAGATAAGTATATGTGTTGCTGAAAAGTCTGAGAATTCATCCTTTGGGAAAAAAAAAAACCAGTTTTCATCTTGAGATGACATTGCAACCCTTACCATAGAGTGACTAAGAGATCTACACAAGCCTGATGAATAACAGCAGGCACAGACCATAAGCTCTGAACTAATATGAACTCAATTCTGTCACATTTGTCATTTAATATTGTAGACATTAATATGCATTTAATGTTGCTGAAATACAACTTCATGTGTTCCTTTGAGCCCACTGTTATCTGAATGCATACTGGCTCATGATTAAGCAGTACAATGTTTTTGTACTTCAACTTAAAAATGTCTTGGGAATAAGTGCAGTGCAAACAGAGAGGGCAATTGCAAAAAAAAAAAAAACCACTTTAGAATCTCCCTTTTTCAGAATGAACACGTAGAGGAGTATAAACCTGGTATGTTTTCTCAACATTGATTTAATAGAAAAGGATGATTAAATCAATATTGTGTCCCAGAACCACATCAATATGAACAAGAATCCAACATCTCAAGGATATGTTACAGCCAGGAGACTTACTTGATTCAATTATTTATAATGATAGTGTGTCAATAATCCTCACTATTGCATAAACTATTAACATTTTCCCTCCTCACTATCATCCTGCCTTCTGGAAGGAGTTAATTATCACAAAGCTGTCAGCTACTGCAGAGAATTTCAGCACAGAAAGATGATATAATGATATCACATAGCATTCCTGAAGTGTTATGATACTCTTCCTAGAACAATTTTCCAATTAATGCATTGAACTGCAGAAAATTAGTTTTCTTCCCACTCTGCTTGCTTGGGTAAAGAAATATATATTAACAAATGAACTGTTTTGATTTGGCTCTAAGGAGGAGACAGTGAGGTTTTTTTCTTTCCTCTGTGAACACATTGCCCTTTCCTACAAACAGTCACCATAGCTACTGGTAAACAGTATTATGTTTGCCTTATTCTTTCTGTTTTGACTATAATTCTTTTTCAAGAAAAAAGGAAAGTGGGATGATATTTTTTCAGAGAACAGAAATCTTAAATAATAACCAATTAGTTCTGTATGAAAAATGCAAGCCTGATTCAGGGCTCTCCTTTATTCAACAGAGAACATGGCTGTGAACCTTTACATCTGGTTTTATCTCTGAATAATCTGAATGCTTCAAAGATTTTGTTCCATTAAATGCTTTCATCTGTGTTTGATACAGCTGGAAAAAAATGTGCCACAGTGCAATATGGATAATTATTTAGATGCCCACATTTGCAATTTTTTTTTTCTGTCTACACCTACTTTCTCCATTTAGACAAACTTTAGGTTGTCTTAGACAGTAATTCAGATTGCTTGTGGATTTTGTAAACACTGAAAAGTGTGGGTCCCTCACATGCAGACCCTCCTGTGGGCATTTGGGTGCTCCAGCTGAGTGTCCGTCCTGCCACTGCTGGCACCTTACTGAGGCAACATCATGAGCAGGCACACCACATATACCCTGAAGACAGGTCCTCCCATGGCATCCCCACACTCGGAGTTCTTGGCTGGGTGCAGGCTGCTCCTGTGCCCCACAGGGAATTGCTGGGCCTTATTCAGGCAGGGCTGGAGATACCATCAGGTGATGTCTGGTGGTCCCCAGTCAGGGTCACTGTCTCCTGACCCTGTCTCTCCCAGCACCTTTTACAAATTTCAGTGCTTCTACACTTAAATTTAGGATGACTCTTTTGTTTCAAAAGTCTATTTCTAATTCCCTGGTTACTGCTTCATCTGGATGATGGTGTTGTCTCCTTAGCATTACGAGTTATGACTCACACTCAGGTGAGACACACACTCAGGTGGTTCTGGGTGTCCCATCACACATAGTGTTACGCACTCATGTCCCTAACCATCTGTTGTTTTCAAGGACAATTTTACTGAAGGTGAGCCACATAGGCAAAACCCCACCTAATAGCAATTTAGCAATTTTACACAGAATTATCATAGAGGCTGGAACAGACCTCTGAGATCATCAGGTCCAGCCTAAGACCTGACACCACACCGCCTAGCTGGAGTATACTAGCATAGTTATACTAGCAAGTAAATTACCTACTGAGATCCAGATATTTTATGTTTATTGTACATTGTAGGACCATCACTCTTTTTTTTTTTTTTTTTCCCTGGAGAAAGATTTAGGATAGACTACACTGGAATAGACAGGGCTATTCAGTTGGAAGGGACCTACAACAGTCATCTAGCCCAACTTCCTGACCAATTCAGGGCTGACCAAGTTAAAACAAGTCATTACGGTCATTGTCCAAATGCCTCTTAAACAGTGACAGTCTTGGAGCATTGACCATCTCCCTAGGAAGCCTGTTCCAGTGTTTGGTGACCCTCTTGATAAAGAAATATCTTCTAACAGCCAGCGTAAATCTCCCCTGATGCAGCTTTGAACCATTCCCATGCATCCTGTCACTGGACACCAGGGAAAAGAGCTCAGCACCTCCCTCTCCATTTCCCCTCCTCAGGATGCTGTAGACTGCAATCGAGGTTACCCTTCAACTTCCTTATCTCCAGAATAGACAAGCCCAAAGTCCTTTGCTGCTCCTCACAGGACATTCCTTCCAGCCTTTTCACCAGCTTTGTTGCCATCCTCTGGACACATTCAAGGACCTTAACATTCATCTTAAATTGTGGGGTCCAGCCAATGCATACAGCACTCAACATAAGGCAGCACCAAATACAGTGGGATAATTGCCTCTTTTGATAAGCTGGTTACATTGTGTTTGATGTACCCCAGGATGCAGTTTGCCCTCTTGGCTTCCAGGACACAGTACTGACTCATATTGAACCTGCTCTTAATCAACTCCCCCACTACATTTCTGCAGGGCCGCTCTCCAGCCACTCCTCTCCCCATTTATACTTGTGCCTGTCATTACTTCATCCCAGGTGCAGAATCCATCATCTGGTCTTGTTAAAGCCCATCCCATCAATCACATCCCAATCCTCCAATCTATCTATATCCCTCTGCAACGCCTCCTGTCCCTCAAGTCAACACTACCTTGCAGTTTGGTCTCAACAGCAAACTTGCTAATACTGTATTCAACTCCTGCATCCAGATCATTGATAAATATATTGAACAGGATTTTCCCTAGAACTGAACCTTGAGGAACACCACTGGTAGCCATTTACCAGACAGTATGCTGTGAGGGACAGTATCAAAAGCCTTACTAAAATCCGGAAAAACTACATCCACCACCTTGCCTGCATCCATTAGGCAGCTGACCTTATCATAGAGGGATAACAGACTAGTTAAACAGCAGTCCTACCATTTTTCTATTATTTCTATTACACCAGATTTTATGTCCTGCTTATGCTGTTTGCTTTTTCTTCTGTAATGCTTACATTCTTCACATTTTAATACTAAAATATCTAAGGGCCATTATTTTCCCCATTGCCAATATACACTTTCTTAGCTCAAATGTAATTATTTTGCTAAATGAATTGCTCAGATATTGCTTTTGTTAATAATTATATTTTCTTCTTGCTGTTTGTCCTCCTGTTGGAATTAGATTATGATTGGAGTACCTTTGCTTACTTACTTCTGTTTTCTCTATATGCAAATAGGATATAAACTGTATATCACTTGTCTGCATATTTATTAGTTTTGAGTTTGTCAGATGTAGTCCAAAAATCCATTGTTCTAGATATTCAGGTAGAATCACCTGAGATAATTCTTTCTGCAGTTACTTCCCAATAACCACATGTCCCCAGACCTGTGCTGGAACCACACAATTCTAATGACTACATCACATGTTTAACTTCCTTCTCCTGAAGCTTGAAAGTTTTCATTGCATTTCACAGCTATTCTCTGTGATTAGATTTAAATGAACTGGTTTGGCCACTATAATACCTAGAGCCAAATTCATTGTTGATAGGACAGCACCCACTTCAGAAGAGCGGCACCTGCTCACATCAGCAATCAGGTGGCTCAGATTTCCTAAATGTCCATGGAAACAATCAGTATCAATGCAGAATGTACGGTCTGGTTTCTTGTAAGGCCAAGGAGAGGAAGCTTCCTGTAAGCATTCCCTTGCATTCCAGTTGACGAACTTCTGTGAAATCTCCAGGGGCATTTCTGAAACTATTGGTTTTAATGGTCTGGCACAATGCATTGTTAAATTATAAAGGATACTTTCTTAGCAGGAATTTACTGATGTTAATGAAATTGTGACAGGTGTGACAAATTTCAAGTGTTCTTTGACTTTATAATTCTGACAGAGACGTGAAACAGCTCGTATAATGTATTTGATATGTCATAGTTTATCCAAATGCAAATTATAACAATATTGAATGCCATATTATGAAAGATATTTGAAGCTATCAAGTGGTCAAGTATGTGGTCTGTAGCTGTACCTTCATTTAATCTGTTATATTTACCAGATTTAACTCGAAGCTAATTTATTAAATCACCCCACACTTTCTTAGGCATTTTACTTAATTACTAAAGTTTATACTGTAAACTTTTACAGAGTTTTATAATTTCTAATTTTTAAAAATGTGAAAAATAAAAACTAAAATTTATATTTTAAAATCAGTACAGAACTAGCTAGTGTTGCTACTTTATGCATGGTTTCAAAAATTGGATTTCAGTTAACAGTCATTTTCTTAAACCTTCAGGTGAGCCACTAGGATGGAAATTACCACACCAGTATAGGCCGCCAGCAAGTAAGATGTTTAGGTTGTGTGTGTGCTGCCTCACTACTCAGTGCAGACTTGCAGGCACTTTTGGCAGAGCATAGCATATTTCTTAGGCATATGTGCTTGAAAAATCATTCTCTGGAAGTACTTTTCTGTCTATTTGTCTGTCAAGGACATGTGGATAATTAGCTTGGTTTAGCTGTCTAACTTGCAGGCCACTCAAGTTAAAAGAGAGAATTCCCACCCTTTTTGACAATGTAGTGAATCAATGTCTTAGCAGTTAATATACGCTATACAAAACTCTGGAGGAAAGGCATCTTGATAATATTTGATTCAATTTTGAAGTTATATCTTGCTGATTGGAGAATTATTGAAAAACAACAAAAATGAATTGCACTTTAAAATCAATAGACTGACTCTTACTTTTCTGGCTCATAAATTAAAATTGGTTGCTCCATCTCATAGGAGAGCATTGGATTTCAGAGGTCTGTGTGTAACTGAAGAGAAAATTTCTTTCTTGATGATGTTAAAGTCCTTTCTTCCACCATGTTTGGATATTTTAAAACATTCTGAAGAATTTCTGTTCTTTTCCTTGAAAATGCTAAATTGTCATGCTGCATTGCTAGGGTTAAGGGTTGGGCAAACTGGTGACCCAAAAAGTGAAGTGCTCATATTGACATTTTATTAACATATTGCAGAACCATTCTTCTATCTTGATTGCTAAGCCTTACTGTTTCATTAACATCTGAATTTACTTTCATGCATTTTGCATTTTCCTGTTAAGTTTTTAGACTTGGTAATGGTGACACTTCTACATAACTGGACACTTCTATATAACTTCTCATAAGCTGGAAGAATTTAATGATACATTCCTGGCCATCACTTAATATTTATAACTTAGTGAAATAGATTTAATTTATTAAATCGATGAAAGTTTGGGTAATTAATTTTCTTTATTTTCATTAGTATGAATGGCATGAATGAAGTGTATGCTGACATTGTATTAGTGGTTTGTTCTCTTTCATCAAAAAAACAAGCTATTTATCACACAAGATTTCTGACTTATTTTCAGGTGGTTTTGGTCCATGTACAGTATCTCTCCAAGGCACACAAATATGCTGGCATATATCAGAAAATAATTTTATGAATCTGAACTCTTAACTGTTGAAAGCCTGCATGAAAATGGAAATTTAGAACCTGAAAACACTATTCTTAAATCATACCTATTATTCATGGAAGCTATGAATATAACAGATAGAAGGCTAAACAATTGCTGCAATTGTTGTGAAACTAAGATTTAACTTTTTTTTTTAGTCATCAAGGATTCATGGCACTGCATCTGATATGCATCTATAAATATGTAGAACAAGGTCAGACCTTAGCTTGTTACCCAAAGTGGAAATTAATACAATAAAAATGAAGTTGGGCATTCAGGTTTTAACTGACACGTCTGAGTTTATAGAAAGAAGTGTCATACCCTGTCTGTACAAGCAGCAATATCATACGAATAGTAATTTCTTGGCAGTTCAAGCTATGCAGTAAATGTCTTCTCGAGCTTCTTGTAGGGAATATTTTTTCTTAAAGTAGCCCAGAGGGAAAGACATATCATAGAGCAGAAACATGTCAAAGAGGAATTATCTGGAAACTATTAGAAAGACTTGGCCACAGTGGTGGAAGAGCAATGCTACAGAAATAATATTTTTTCAATCATGGTGCAGAGTTAAAAGGGCTAAAAATGCCTTTAAAAACTTGGAATCTAATTAGTGAGAAGTAAGATAGACATGGGTTGTTGTCATAACCATTTGCATAAAAATAATTGGAACTCAGTGTTACAAGCTGCAACATTTAAAAGAGTGCAGTGCTAACATATGAAGGTCTCAATCAGCGTCTCTCAGGCTGATGGGAGAAGATGCTGAAATATGACAAGCCAGCATAATAGATAAGAAGCAAAGGCTAGAGGCAAATTTTGATTAATTAGTACAAAATATAGACTGAAAACCTTGGGAAACTGAGAGAAGGTTTCATTTCCTTCATAATTTAGAAAAGTCTGAATATAGTTCCTAAGACTAGACAAGACATTAAGACTGGGAAATACACACATCATTCACTCTTGCCACATTTATAACAACTTTAGTAAGAAAAGTTTCAAAATGTGGAATTGGTAAAAGAAATGTTGCAAGGCAAGAAGCTACCAATATATATTTCTCAACAGTCCAGCTCAGTGGTCAGTTCAATCAAAGTCTTTCTAAGCTGGTCAGCCTGTGAAGTCACTAGGTCAAGTAAAGACCAAGTGTTCCTTTATCTTGTCTGAAATTAGCCAAAAATTAACCTGAGGTTGAGAATATAACTGTTTTATTATGTAAATGCCAGTTTATCAAAAGCAGGAACAGAATCTGAGATGGTCTGGAAAGGGTTATATAGTAGGGCCTTTTTACCATCCTTTGAAGACCTGGAGCCTGTGGAAACAATTTCACATCATTACTTGCACAACAGAGACTTGTGGGACTTATCTTGCATTCTGTTTGCTAATTACGGATAAGAAACGCCAGTTTTGAGAGAGTATTTGGTGGTGAGAAGAAAGTGGTAATATATGTTCTGCTTGAGAAATCCTAACTAGGGGCTATAATTCTTGGTAGTCCTTGGTGGAGAAAAGTGACATTTTTTATCAATGGCTAATTTCTCTTCAAAGTATGTGTCTTTTAGCAAGTTGGGAATCAACTAATAATAGAAAGTTAGTTCTTGACTCTTGGCCCTGAAGACTGAAGTATTTTACACTCTGATGATCACTGCTTATTTGTTTTTCTCTAGATTTCATGGGCTTTATTATCACAGAATAAGGCTTAGCCTGATACAGTGAAAATCAGATTAGAAACAGTTCACTTCATTTGATTCAGTTTTCATTAAAATCCTTTAAATAATACATTAATACACATTACTTCTGACATACCCAAAGGTATGACACTTATCTTGTTCTGACCTCCTCAGCTTACCTGCACACTTGATAATTCCAAGTCATGTATTCACTTTAGCTCAATATAAATTGGACTTTTGCTACAACAATCATAAATGTTGTTAATGCTTTCTTGAGTTTGTATGAAGCGTGCATGCTACTACTGTTGCGCTAAATGGTTTCTGCCTCAAGGATGATTATAAAATCATTCCTAACAGCTTCCTTTCAATTTATTTTATATATTAGAAAAATGAATTTTCTTCAATGCAGATTTATATACTTACTTTCCAGGGAAGCTTCTGAAATATGGGCAAATATTTGACATAGCATTTTAAAGCTGCATGTGTTTACCTGAGCAGATCTTGTGGTTTCCAATTACTATAGCAGTAAAGGATCTCACACGGACCACCTGAATCAAAAGGGGAAGCAGAAGGGGAACAAATAAGCAATAGCCTTTCAGAAAGAAAGGTCATAGAATAGTATGAGAGGTGCAGATATTCTGTAGGCCTATTGTATCCTGCAGTGAAACTGTCAGAACTGTCAAGCTGTGTCATGATGGCTCAGAGCTCAGATAGAAAAATTCTGCAGAAAGCCCAGGTGGCAAAGAATCATTGTTGATTCAGCAAGGGACACTCATCCCTTTGAATCAGTTCTGGTTAAATGTCTTATTCCAATGTTAAGCAACACAGCAATTTTATTTCAGATGAAACCATAGACATGAGTCGTACTTGCTTTCAATTGCTAAATTTCTTCTGATATTTCAAAAATGTATATGGCAGATTTATGCAAGAGTAATCTACTGTCTGGAAAACAAGATGGATTCTTGCAGTGCCCAAACATATTAATTAAAGTAACTTTAAAATGGATCCTTCGAGAAGTGTTATTTCTTGTATTAGAACTTTTTTTTTTTCAAACTAGAGCAAAACTACGTAGCTAGATAAAATTTGTAGAAATGTACTGTACTGACAGTATTTGAACAGTTATTTATCTTAGGAGTTGGTAGTAAAAACATTATTTAAAAAAAAAAAAATCTTTGTAACTGAGATTCTATTCCTTTTAGTAGAAGCTGAAGAAAATGTTCTTTTGCAAAAGTCCACACAGAATTTCTCTATCATCATTTGCTGTGTTTAGTGACTCATGGCAGCCTTTGGCAGAAAAGGTAATCCTCATGTCTGAAGGTTTCATAACTTCGTCTAAATAGACATAACAACCATTACAAAGCAGGAAAACTTGCCATGGAACTCTCTGTAAATAAGATTTTAATTTTTAACCCTCATAGAAAAACTAGAGTTCCAGAATGAAAAATTAAACAATGGTGCTCTACAATGAACAAAAATAATGAAATTTAATCTTAATTAAAAGCCATTTAGAAATATACGAATGTGCACTTATGTGTGTACTTATTTCAATAAAAAGAGCCTTTCAACAAGTTGAATTCAGTGAAAATTATATTAGCAAGAAAGTCTTAGGGAAATGGAGAAGAGCAAGGTCTATACATGGTGAAAGATACAGAAAGCTCAGGGAAGGAATAGAGAACATAGGCCTATACTCACATGCATATAAACAGGTATGCCAGAAAACATCTGATACTGCTCAGATTATGACATTTATCACGTTGTAGGAAAATTTTATGAGTCATTCTGAAAACAAAAATGGATAACCACAGTATTAAGGGTGGGAATATTTTGATGAAAAATGCATTTGACTACAACATTACAGGTTAAATTCCTCTTTGGGTATAAAACAAAATGCTCATTACTAAATGTGAGTTTCAAATTGATGTTCTTTAATATTGAAGATTATGTTTAAGAACTGTTATCTGTCTACTTACACACTTGGACTGAAATTTCTTTCTTATAGTGTTGTTGCTTTCTGCCCAATACTCATCAAAGTCTGTAGCTTAAATTTACAATCTATAGGTTATGTGGAATCTCAGCTGATGGCAAAAAAAAGCATATTTTGACACAATTGTTGTTTCTTTGCAAGTGATGAATTTGCCATTACAAGTTTGAAACAAAGATCTATCATGTCAGATCCTGAATTATTCAATAGATTATTTAATGTCTGATGCAGTATATTCTAAAGCAACTTAAATTCAAGAATTCACTCTTGTGATCTTTAAACAAAGCCTTCTGGTATGTTATCCTTTTCCTTATTCCTCCTCTCCTTGACAAAGAAATTCCTGAGGGACATGGGTATACAGGAGAGCATGTTGGGATGTAAAGTGTGAGCTACTGAAAATGGTTCATTGTCTGTGGTACTGCGACAGAAGGGAAGCTTGGAAGAGATACACATATAAAAAATATTATAAATAGCAAGTTCTCAGCTTTATGCATCTTTGCATTTGCACTGCTTTCCTCTTATCTTTTTATCTATTTGCAGGTTCCCTGCTTCTTTTAATAGAGCAACATTTATAAGGGATTCCTTCTCATGAGATAATAAGAATTATATTAATCTTTTCTTAGTTAGTTGTAACTTTTTGTGTCTCTTGTATAAGCATGCAGTTAGACATACTTAATTAACTTTAATGGGAGCCATTACAGTTTTCAAAGATTTTTTAGAGTATAATGTCATTACATCTGTCCTCTGTATTTTACCTAATACTCTGACAGACAGTTTAGATAAGATTCAGGTGATACAGCTTTACATAGCTTTGATTTTTAGGGAAGAGATCCACTTTTAATTGGACCATACTGATCAATCTATAAATCTTCTGGGGATCTTCTGCATGTAGTTTAAAATTCTAATTAGAGAAACTAAGATATGTTGAAGAAGAGTCAGCAGTTCAAATACTTTGGAAAACAGAGCCTTATTTTGGCATTGATTCTCAGCATTTTCTTATTTTTAAGTATGGCATATCATTTTAACTAAAATATTTGATCCTAAGTTTTGAGAATATGTCATAGTCATTTGGGCACCTATTAGCACTATTTGGTTTTTTACTGACTTTCTTTGCACTGAGACACGTAGTGACTCTGTGTTCCATTCTCCTTGACAGTCCATTGTCAACATCTTTCACCTTCATTCCCTGTTGAAATCATGCAGATTTTCTGTACTAAATCTCTATATGTACATTACCATTACGAATTTGTTAGCTTATTTTTTGCTGCCACCTAGTGTATTTTATAGTAAACACCCGAGATAAATTCGAAAATTTTGAGAAAGAGGCCGTGTCATTAAAAGTGATTAGATTTGTGTTTATCATATAAAAAGGGGAAAAAATGAGACTATACTTTTCTAACAGTAAAGACATTCTCCCTGTGTAACATAACTCTCTTTCTATGCTGCATATTCTCCTGGGCATTGTTCACATTTTCTGACCCTGTATCTTTGTTCAGCACCATTTCTCTCATCTAAAGAAATTCTTTTAATTCTTTTATTCGTCTGTGATCTGTGCAAACTTGTGCTTGGTATACATTTATTAATAGTCTTTTTGTCTTTCCATTTCCTGTACAATATGTATTATAATTTGAACTGTTTGGTAAACACAGAACGACAGAAAAAAATGGAATATTATGAAATTACAAGCATTCAGTTCAATAGTTGAGTGTTACAGTTTCTAAAAAAAACCAAGTCTTACTTGGCATTTGTCTGAAAGGCACAACAAATCCAAAATTTTATTATAAATGCAGGCTAGCCAGCTGAAAAGTGTTTTCAGCATTGTAAATGCTCAAAATCCACATAACACCCTTCACTCTCTATCTGAACTGCTCTAATATTATTTCACCTGTGTAAGAAATTGACTACTGTTAATTATTACTAGTTAAAATCTATCTTGAAATTAAAATATTTGTCAAGTTGCCAGTGTCTATATTTCTTGTTTTTTCCTTATAACTATCTTGATAAGGAGTCAAATGAGCAATGAAATAAATTATGAAGTTGTTATAATTTGCTTTGTACTACATTATTAGCTAACCATATGCAAATACACATTGTCCAGAGAGGTTGCAGAGTCTGTGTCATTAGAGATATTCCAAAGCCATCTGGACATGGTTCTGGGCAACCAGCTGTAGGTAACCCTGCTTAAGCAGAACCGTTGGAGCAGGTGACCTTTGGACATCCCTTCCAACCTCAACTATTCTCTGATTCCATGATCTCTGAAAAAGAAATTCTGCTTCTGGCACTGTAGTTTTGAATCTATTTTTTAAGGAATTTGAATCTGACATCTGGTTTTGTTTGACACAAATATCATTAAGTGGATTGTTCCAGTTTAGCATCAGTTTAATAATTTTAAACATTTGGTAGTGTCTGGTACTTCTGTTAAAGGATTCCATAAATGTGCCTTTTTCATATTTTAAAAAATATAGGCTATCACACTGGATATAAGCTTAGTATGGCTTAGTCACAAATGCCTGTGGATATTTCAGAAAAGGAACAAGTGCGGGGCAGAGGAAAATAGGATGAAGAGAACTGTGTTTAATCCTGTTTGCTTAGTATTGCTAAGCAACAGAATTGCACTGCTTTAGGGTCCCCTTGCGACAGAAATGTGTTGTATGCTTAAGACAATGCCTGCCTACTTCAGGAGCTGAAGAGGCAAGGATATTCCTTTCTGGTAAACTATGTGAGTGCTGACTTCTTTAATATCTTTATGTTGACTAAAAAACAGACTGAAAGACTGGCAGATAAAGTCTTTAGTTTCAGTGAGCATATCTTTTTACATCTAAGGGTGTCCAGAGGACAATAAATGTATGTATAAGATTAGCATGACTCCTGAATCTCTCCCTTGCTTTTATAAGGTCTGAAACAGCATTCAACAAGATAGACATGGTGGTTCCTTCAGCTTTTTCTGAATGTGTGCAAATGAAGTAAAGAAAATGGGGAAGCAGGGGCAAAAGAAACTATTCTTTAAGTGCTTTTTATAATGTATTACAGATTGGTAGGAAAACTTCAACAGTAGTGTACTGTAAAATGATACTTCCTTGCACTGAGATCAGTGAAGGAGGGTAAAGTAGCAGTGTTGGAGAGAACATCTGAGATACTAAGAAGAAGAAAAAAAAGAGCAATTTAAAATACAAAAGTGGCATAATTTTAACATCTCATGTATTATTAAATAGCCTATGATTTTTGGGTTACATTATGTCTCTGCTATTTTAAGACATGCATAGAAATGCTGTTCAGTATTATTTCAATAAGGCTTTTATGTAACTGTATTAAATTGCAGTATATTACTGCAAATTTACAGAGCCTTATAACAGCAGAGTACATTAAGGTAATGCTAAACCAAGGGCATCATAATATATATAATATATTCTATATAGTAGTTTTGATTTATCATAGTAGTATAAGAGCATTATTTTATCCAGATGACCACAGGGTTTACATTACAGACAGTTGCCAGAACCATGAAAATTGTCATAAAGCTATTCTGAAACCTGACTGATGAAGGCTCTTGATTGTGCTGACTAGTTCTTAAGCCTACTGCTGTGGATACCAAAGCTACAAGCAGCCAGTTACACTTTCATAACAAATTGCAAAACCACAAAATATTTGTAACACACTGAGCAGACTTTCATTTGCTAAAATGGCTCATTCCCCAATTGTACCTACAATAAAATTACCAGAATGTTGTTTAAATTTTCAAGCATTTAAGCTTAATGAAATAATCTTACAAATCACAGGTAGTGGTACAAATATTGTTTTCAGGCTTTTGGGTCATGAAGAACTCCTACCATATAGGAAAAAAAAAAAAAAAAACAAAAACAGTATTAACTGTATTAAGGAAGGTGTGGGTGAGGTTTGTCACCCCTGCTTACTGATAGATTTGAGGAGTGGGAGAGCAGTGAGATATAAATGCCATCATCTTTCCATCCTACAAAGAAAGGAGCACAGGAATGGCAAAACCTAGCAAGCTGTTAATCTCATCAGGCTGTTTACCTCATGTCATTTCTGTAGTATTTAAGCAACTGCATGAACAGATCCATTAATGTGGTTGGTCAAATATACTGTCAGATCTGACTCTTTCTTCATGCTGAGTATCTAACAGGACCCAATCCTCAATGGTTTCACAAGGCACTGCCTCAGTAAACATATAGTGCTAATAATACACTTACATTGATACACCACTTCAGATTGGAAAGGGATTTGTGCTTTGCTTTAAATATGGAAAAGGAGGAAGAAAACTAAGACATAAAACAGTAATAAAATTTAAAAATGTTAATAAGCTCTTACAAGGGGGATTTGCTATTATGATGCATACTATCTCAGTGTCCTCAAAAAGAATGAGACTGGGGGGGAGGGGTGTGTGTATGGTACCACCAGTATTCATGTAGACTCAATAAAGACTCAACAGACAGCCTGGAGTAAAGAGAAGTCTGACATTTCTACAAGTCACTGCAATGATTTTAGTTGACTTTACAGTCCTTCAGTTCTATTTTAATTTCTGTTTTGAGAGTGTGAAAAAAGACGTATTTAGCCAATTGCTTCCAGCAGTTTTTCCACTTTGAATTTCCCAAACTATAACTTTTAAAAGATTAAATTCCAGTATTCTTTCAGAGGGTGAGTTTTTTCTTTCACTTACTGATTGTCAATCTTTATTTGCAAGTATTTTTGTAGAGTTTTCACTATCATCTGCATTCAGGACTTATCGCATTTTTAAGTGGCTTCTTTTTTAAAAAAAAAAAAGGAAAAAACCTAAACTTCCAATTTA
The DNA here is from genome assembly GCA_033439905.1 of Ceryle rudis. Lineage (NCBI taxonomy): Eukaryota > Metazoa > Chordata > Aves > Coraciiformes > Cerylidae > Ceryle > Ceryle rudis. The sequence goes on along the minus strand of JAAGNO010007766.1, from coordinate 5,449 downwards.
CTCCAAGGAGTTAATATGACTAAATGGTAGCAGAAATATTAGTTCATTCCATTGACTCAGTAGTATTGGATGAGTCTAAGAGCAGACAACATAAATTATTGCAACAGAATTTGTTTTAAATAAGCATTAAGGACTTATTTGGAGCATATATCCACAGTGCTTCATGCTGATCTTTTTAACCCATCCAGAAAACAAAATTATACTGTTTTTACAGATGAAGAACCTCAGCAGACAAAAAAACCTCGTCTTCCCTTGGGTGAAAAATTATTCAGATTCAAAGCAGAGTCTTGCCTCTATGTTCTTTTGCTACCAAAAATTCCTGTATGGTGGTATGGTTAATTCAAGTTGGTTGAGCGAGAAGAAGGATTTCATCAGGCCACATTGTAGGTGGTATGTCATAGCAAAGCTATCGCTGTCTTAAGTATGCTCTTCAGTGAAAACATTTAAAAGATTTGCCCAAGCTCTGAAAATCTGTAGAAGAGCAAGGATTTTTCCCATACCATGGTCTTTAGCACATGCTAATCCTACCGTATCTTTTGCATAAATACTGCAGGATTCATCAGAAACTGAGCAGTAATGAGCTCTGGACCATCAGAAGCATTTACTCAAAATGAAGGTGACTGGCAGTCATCTGGTTTTTGATGTTTTCGATTCTTTGTTTTCTGGAGATCCACCAGTTTTAAAATACAATTTTCAATGGCAAATGTTCTTCCTGACAAATGAGACATATCATAGTTGTCAGAGCAGGACACACTTGTGCCTTCAGGACATTTGTAACACTGAATGTACTGCTACTGACACTTGGAGAGTAAACAGCAGATAGCCTACTTCGGATTTTATCAACTTTGTCTGACTTAGCAGCTCTATTAGCTGATTTCTAGAAAAAAATTACATGATAGATGAAAATGTAAATTTACAAAAGTCCAGGTGTCATGTTTTCTTATCACCATTTTCAACCTTAACTCTTAATAATGTTTTCCTTTATATACCAGAAATGGCCAATGGCCCTTTACAATTAGGATGTGATTGTATCCTTATGATCTCTGCACAACAGCTCTTTAAGATAAATTGCCTTATTCTACCTTGAATGGAAACACGTTAAGAAATAGACTTCATATTATTTTACTTCAGAGTACCTTAGAAAATAATTAACAACTTTCTAAAGCAGGTATTGAAATGCTTTAAAGCCATTCAGCATCTGACATAATAAGCAAGATGTCATTTTCTCTTCTTTTGCTGTACAGAATATGTCTTTTTCATAACTTTCTTTTATTCATTATTTTTAATGAGATATGCATTTTTATGATTGTGGAAGCACTTTTAAAGACTAACTGGAGTACACACATAACAGGTAGCCTTAAATTAATAGGGAAAGTTGCAAGTACATTGTAACAGACATCTTTTAATCAGACATAAGCCTGTATCTGGTGCCTTGATATTGTTCACCTCTTCTCCCTCATATTCTAGAATTTGAAATATTAAAAAATAAAATAAAAAAAAAAATCTTTATTCCACTTAGGGCAAAGAATAAAGGCATGTGTCTTACTAGACACAGAGGTTTTTCTGTCTTTTCCAAAGCTCGTGGTATGTAAGACATCCTTACAATATTCTCTGCTGCAAGTTGGTTCTTGACCTTATTCAAGATCCACTATAACATTTTGCTCCTATTACTTTATCCTTTACCTCTAAAGGCTGATCTGTAGATATCCGAGACAATTGTCAAGAATTGTATGAGATTTTTCAAAATACTGAGTGACTGATAAATAAATGTGGATGGGAATTCAATATAAAGAAAGTTAATACATACTGAGAAGTAAAATACATTAAAATAGGGTTAGATCTTAAATTTGCAGGGGTTGGCTCTGAATCAACAGCTACCTGTCAGGAAAGTTTTGGCAACTTTACAGTTTTTATCATTCTCGGAAACAGTTCTTTAATGATCTGTGAAATACCCCAGCTCTGTGCTCAGTAGCTGTTAAGAAAGCAAAGAATAAATGCTTAGAAAGGGAGGGGGAGGGAGGGTGGGATCATGATGCACAAATATGAGTTGATAGGGCTCTATTACTCTACATTACTTTTGTCATTTTATTCTCTCATCTCAAAAAGAAGACTAATGAAGTTATAGGAAAAGAGGCAAGAATGATGACTAAAGAAATAGAATGTCTCCATTCAACAGATTATCTTGAGATTTTCTAGTGTGGAAAAGAGGTGTTTGAAGAGTGTTATGAAAGATGTCTACAACATCAGGAGAGACATGAGAAAAGAAAATAGGCAATAGTTGTTCAACTTCTAATAGAAGAACTTGTGTGCATCACATGAAAAAGGAGACAAATTCAAAAAGAGCAGAGGTAGATACTTAAATAATGCTTCATACATAAGCAGAGGAAAATTGCCACGCAATGCAGATGTTCAAGGTTTACATGGATTTAGACAGGGATCACACAGGTTTACAGACAACAATTATCTAACAAACCTGATTCAAGACTTCCTTTGCTGCATGTCACAAGAAGATGAATGTCACTTAGCGTTACATTATAACTATCCCCTTTTGTGAGATGACATTTTTGTCCATGGTCAGAGATAGGATAATGATACACATGCACATTGGTCTGACATGGTGTCACTGTTCTTACATTCCTGTCTTCTTATATAATTGCACCAGATATAGCATTCTTGTACGTTTTTCTCTGCAAAGTCACTGTAATTTGCTAGTTGGCCTGCTTGAAAATCTTGAGACAATACTAGATTGTTGTCAGATGTTGTTAGTCCTAGACAATAGACACACCTAGAATCCAGTGTAAATCAACAAATCCAGAATTCCACTTGACCATCTTTCCATCAAAAGTGGATGAAAATTTATAATTCTGCATGGTGTGAAATATTCTTACAAATAACATGTGAAGCAACACTACCTCCTTTTCAAATCTAGTACCTATAAGTCCCACAGAATCAAGTCCCTGGTGTGCTTTGATCCATCCTCTTGAGTCTCAGACTCCAGTATTTCTTTGTACAAGAACACTTACAACTATTCTGAGAAGATCAGCAATATTAAGCAAAGGCAAGAATTAATAAACAGGTCGATAATGAAACATGTTCCTCATCTTGAATGATTCCCTTGATAGCATGCAGCCCATCTCCCCTGCCATCCTTTTTGTTCCTGGATTTCAAGACTACACTAGACCAGACCAAAAAGACCCTGTGCTGTTCAGACCACTTAGTGTCAGCTCCAAGGACATATTCATAGCTCTGTGAGCATGCTACTGGGATTTATAATGACTCCAGGGAAGTGGATTTTTTTTATTTGCCATCACAGAACCACAGCAAGGAGTCTGCTGTGGTCTGTGGGCCAGCAGGAAAAGAGTAAAAAATTAAGTATGAAAGCCTTTAAGGATATGTAGGATTTCTGCTTTACGTTTCTTGATTAAATGTGTTACAGCCTGGTTGTCACACAAATCCTAACCTGCTACTACACTCACTCTGACAAATGTTTGTTGTTATCAAAATGCAGAAGAATTGCAGGAAGTTAATGTCCCTTGCAAAGTCCAGATTTTCCAGTCTTTGGGCCACATCATTCCTCCTTGAATAGCACACCAAAGGCAAACTCCTCCAGAGTGACAATATTGCAGTTCCTGCAGCAGTACCTTTCAGGCCCATTTGGAATTTGTCAGTTACTCAGTGGGATGGGTTGACCCTGGCCTGTGGGTAAGGTCCTCCCTACAGTCACTCACTCATTCATCTCAGGCAGAATGAGTGGCAATTGGAAGGGTAAAAGCAAGAAAACTGGTGGGTAGAGATAAAGTCAGTGCAATAACTGAAGGAAAACAAACAAACAAAAAACCCCCACAAATGATGCAAAAGTAATCATTTATCCCTACCAGACCAATGCCCAGTCAGTCTCCAAGCAACAGCTACTTTGGGAAGACAAGCTCCCAGTTTTCATTGCTGAGAACAATCTCATATGGTACGGGACATCCTTTGGCCAATTCAAGTCAGCTGTCCTGACTGTGTCCCCTCTTAACTTCCTGCCCACTCCCAGCCTACTCAGAGTGAGAAAGAGAGGAAAACTTGATGCTGTGGAAGCAGTGTTCAGCAAGAGCTAAAATGATGTGTTAACACAGCTTCAGTCACAAATCCAAAACACAACATCATACAGGCTGCTATTAAGAAAATTAACTCTTTCCCAGCCAGATGCAGTACAGCTAGGTAGAATAAATATTGAGATCCAGATTCTCTGTTGTGTTTCAACTGCAATAAAATATGAAATATCCAGTATATAGATTACACTTCAGTAATAGGTCAATGTATAAAATCATAACTAATGTCCATATCCACCTGTCTTATGTCTTGTTTAGGTGTCAGAGGAAGAATATCCTTACTGTTTGTCCCTTCAGAAGCAATTTGCTTCTTTGGTGGTAGTGAGACTGCATAAACTGAGCACAAACTTTGACCTAAAACTAATGCATGAGTGACCTAGCTAGCTTCTATCAAATAGATCCCAACAAAAACCTCATGTATTTCAAATCCTGCATAAAATCAAACTCAAAAGAAAATGAAACTAATGTTATTTCTGTGTCAGAAGACAGACCATCTCATCAGTGTGAAATGTTTGTAGTAATAGAAGTGTCATGGTGATAATAATAGGGTAATATTTATAATAGTTAATAATTTAGCTCTAAAAATATCAGCATTTTTAACTGAAAGCATTTTCTGGGGGAAAAAAAATCTTCTGTTTTGATGCTGAATATGGTGGAGTATAATAACTAGGCTTTCCACTTTTGATCTCTTTTCTCTTTGCCATTCATATTTCAATATTCTTAATTTTGGAAACATTTTCAGAGTAGGAAAAGAAAAAAAAAAAAGGTATATATCTTTGCTACTCTGTACTGTTTCAGGTTCAGAGGCATGGCTGGTGTCAGTGTGTCTTGGCCACAGGACAGATTTTAGAAGCAAAAAGTTTCCATTTCAAAAATGCATATCACATAAGCTAAAAGAAAGTATGGCTTTGTCTACCTGGAGAAAGAAAAGGTTCTGAGTTTTTCCCATGAGTTAGTAAGACATGTCAAAATTGAGTCAGATAGATCACTAGTTCGTCTTCATATCTCAAAAAGAAAGGGTGTATAATATTGTCTCATCAGCCACAACTCTTTTGCTGGAAGGTCACTAGTTTTCAATCATAGGTCAGAGCACAGCTGTGAACCCTGCAAGCCACCGTGAACATTGAGCTAATTTCTTCTGGGACAGTGGGAATAATTTTTTTTTTCTTGTCATCAGATTGTTGCAAGTGTCTTTTGGGGGCTTTCTCACAGGATGTCTTGTGTCCATTTGGAAAAACTCTGCTATTGCAATATGACAGGTGGTAGGAACGTGCTGCAGGTTGCGCTCTTCAGAGGGTTGCGCTCTTCAGAGGGTTGCATTCCCCAGCAGAAAGGACTGCACAGTGACTACAGAG
>JAAGNO010007764.1:41093-55226 GCA_033439905.1 Ceryle rudis | reverse complement strand
ACACACAGTAGGGCCATTAACCACAGCTGAGCATCATGACCCAGGGCAGGGACAGTGGTGTCCATGGAGGGGTCAGACCCACCTTGCCTTTTCCAGGGTCAGAGCTGTCAGCTGCTCTTACACCTGACTCTGCAGTGGCAGACCACAGCCCAGGATAATTGGTCTGCACCCACTGTGGCTGCAAAGAAACCCGCTATGTCCATGTTCCTCTGGTACTGCCATCACTTCTGTGCCAGTGGATGAGGAGCCCCACCTGTTCCTGAACTGTGATTAATACCAAACCTAACATGGTTAGTCTGGCTTTGCCAAGGTTTGAGCAAACAATACCCAAACAACTTGCAACATCTTCAGAAGATACGCAAAAACCAAATTATCCTTTCACTTCTTTTAGACCTGAAGCCCACATGATGGAGTGAGACCTGTTTTGGGCTCATCTCTGGTGTTCCTTCACTGGCCAAAGCAGTTGCAGGGCTGGTGAGCACAGCTCTGCAGTTTTACCTTTGGAACACTCAAAGCCTTTCCTCATCTACAGAGCTCTGTTTCAGCTTTCAGAGCACAACTCTTCAGTTCTGCTTAAAGGACTTAGTACTTTTGCTCCTGCACCACGCTAGCACTCGGTGTAGCTCACACCTCCTGCCTACTTGCTGTCATACCAATAAGCGCACTAATTTGCTACTGCAATTGACTCTGACTTCAGAGATCGCTTCCACAGAAATGGAGCAAGCACAGCACCACCATGAAATGATGGCTTCATGTGACATGCAGTGATGTACCACCTGTCTGTTTGCACATTACTAAGTCCACATGTCACTCCCTAGTTCAGATGCCATGAAATAATTCCTTGCTGTCACTAGGGCGACAAGTAAATGTTGTGACATAAATGGCCTCAAACATAAGGCCCATGTTACTGCCACCACAGAAGCTGATCATCTCCATTCCACTAAAACAGACTGAGAAAGTGTCCTACATCACCCACACCAACCCCGAAGTATGCAGCCTGCATCCCTTCTTCCTGCTGCTACATCTTTCATCCTGGAGCAGGGTTGTCTACCACACAGGCCTGTCCACCACAGAGAGCCTCCAGCTGTTCATCTCTGCAAGCCCTCAGCCCAAGCCTGCAGGGGAATCAGATCTTAAAACCCCAGCTGTGTTAGGAGCCATAAGCTGAGGAGGAAACAGGTAAGTCAGCTGGCCTTCTTCCTATCATCACATCACATGGCAGCAACAGGAGTGCTTCAGTGAAACATGTACATATGCACTACAGCATGCTGTACTTAGGAAAAGCTGCTCAGAGAGTATCTGTGTCACTACTCGCTCCACTGATCAAGCAGCCAAGGTAGTGCTTGCCAGATCCTGTGGTTATTTACTCTGGCACAAAATTAAAATAACTCTGTTTGTACTGTAGCATGAGCAGAACTTAACTCTTACTTAAAAATAAACATGCAAGCAAGAAATATAAAAACATGTAAGAGCGTAAGAAAATATATTTATTAAATTCCATGGCAACACTATGATAAAATTGTTAAATACATGCGTATTTTTAGACACCCAAGCAATACAACAGGAGGTACAACAGCCAAGCAAACTAGGTTTAAAACATATGCAATGTTGGTGTCTTACTGTTAGGTTAGTCATAAATGTCATCTGCCACCCTGGAATATTATTTCCCCAACATGATCCCACATTTCCTTTTTCAAGCATGCATTTGTTTAACTGTTTAGCTAATAAATTTTAATGGTGATACACTGTGTCGAATCAGTGTTTTACTTAGTCTGCTACAAACTTCATTAAAGTGCCTTGTGATGACTTTGCTCAAATTGTGAAATTTAACAGTGGATTTGGAAGCTGAAAAACTTCAGTAACATTCAGCAACAAAAATGTTAAATGACATTAGATTTAGTGTGTTAGGAAGACTATTTTGTCAGCTTGATTTATTGATTTATTCTCAAAATTAATTTCTATATATGACTATTTCAAATTGGCAAACAATATTTTCACTAGTATTAAACAAAAGTCCATTAAAATCTTTATAAAAACAGAACATAAAAACATCTCTAAACAAATTATTTACGCTGTAAAAATATGGTATAAAAAGAGCTAAAAAAACCCCAACATTGAACCTGTTCACAGTATATATCTTAAAAGTTACAGCATTATATTACAATGTTGTTGTATTTTTTTTTCAGGTGACCTGTATGACTCCACCAGCTCTGCTGTTTTGTGCACCCCAACAGGATCAAAATTCAAATTACTGTTAGCTTTGAGTAGGATTTCAGACACAAGTTGATTCAGTTTTTACAAATTTTTCTGACATACTATGAAGCATAAAATGTTCTTCATGCTAAGAAGCCATTCTTGAATCACATTAAGGAAACATTGACAAAGTGATGTTCAAGGATTCTTTTTTTTTATTGTACTTCTAAAAAGTGTGAGACCATGCAGTTTCTGTTTTACTTTGCCTTGCTTGAGCTATTTATTTTTTCAATTTTTCTCAGCCTGAATAATGAAAATAAGAACATTTAATGTTTTGCTTTGTCCCTGAGCAAGTTTTACTTACTCCATTTTGCACATCATGAGACCAAAGGAGTTGCAAAGGTATTGAACCTTCTCATGAAAGCTATGCATACGCTTTCCACTGGAGCTTGCTTTCATGTAACAACAGAAGTGTAGAATGGGGACTGTCTAAAAAACTACCTAGAGATTCTGCTGGGTATCCCATTAAAAATTAAGGATGTCATCTGTTCTGCTGCACCACGAAGTCACCTGGGCAGCACTGGCATGAGGAGAGCATGAGACTGGAGAGGGATTAACCTCAACCCCTCATTCAGCACCCTGCCATTAGACCATCTCACCTGCATGGGGGTGCTGAGTCCCTGTGTTCCAAAATACAAAAGTTCTCTGGAGACTATTTTGTTGTAAAGGCAGAACAAGTTATTAGACTTTTATGGAGAAAAAGTAATGTCATGCACCCTGGGACAACTTGTAAAGTTACAGGGATCCCTGCCAATATCATCTGAAGTTTGTTTGCATAACATGCAAAAAGGAAACAAACACTGGCTATCTTAGAAACACTGGGGAAAATCCAGAGTTATATAAATGGGGGAGGAGAAGAAAGAAAATTGTTATGGAAGAAACTGTTCTCCAGCTTCTAAGAAGATATTTAAAAATTTAAGACAGGCCTAGGCGTGAGGAAATTTAAACATTCCAACATTTCCGAATCTGTGTCCGGCTCTTATAGTTTGGGACTGTGTTTCCAGGCTTGCTAGGGAAAAGGCAAAGAAAAAACCAACAATAAATCTGGTAAACTGCTGACAACATCTCTGAGTATGAGCTGCACAGGGCACCACCTCATGCACACCAGCACAAATTGTGTGTAGTGTCAGGAGGAGTGCAGGTTGCAGCTGTTTCCTCCAGGGGAAACTGCGTCTCGGAAGGCATACATTCAGGTACAGGGCGCTGAAAAAAAACCACTTTGGGAATTGCACGCCAACTTCTCTGCAATATGCACCTAGGTACATAATGATATAAGCACGTGTACATGAAGTTAGGACTTCTTTTAGTGTTAAAAACATTAGTGCCATTTGCACATCAAAGTCTGTGGTGGAACAGAAGATGCTATTTACTTGGGAAGCTCTTGATAGATTTATCGTACATGGTGCCTTGTTAGCAATCTGATTCTTTAAATGCTACATTTTTCCTATGTATTTAAAATTATTTTACTATTATTTCTATCTACTTGTAGGCATACAAATACTCTATTTACAAAGTAATATTTGTCTAAAAATAGAGCACACAATTTCTCAATGCCTTTTCAGAGTGATGTCTAAACACCTTGTCCCTCCAATTCATCCAATTGCCTTCATTTTTGCTACTATTCATGTTCAGCTGAGTGTCCTGGAGGACAAGACCACATGAAACACCACAGCCCTAATGTCTACCCAGCTGAACAGAGAAGAGAGGGGGAAAAAACAGAACAAACCAAAACAGAACAAACCAAAACAGAACAAACCAAAACAGAACAAAACAAAACAACCAAACCACCCACCACTACAACATGGAAAAAGAAAAAGAAAAAAAAGGAAAAAAAAAAAGGCAGCTTGAGTACACCTCATCAGTGCAGCCTAAAAATCAAGCAGAGCTTGCTGCTGCTGTGTTCCCAACAGAGAAAAGCTCTGGTCCCCCACATAAACCAAAGACAAAGAAACACAGCACGTTTGCCAATTGTCCCATGACAGAGGACCCAGATACTGGTTCCCTTTAGAAATGGTTTACCCATGAAAACGGCAACTACAGATAATAAAGGTAACTACCACAGCAAACGTCAGTTATGCCTATGGAGCTGCAGCACAGCAGGGGAGGTAACTATCTGCCTGCCTGTAATATTAGCTTACTATTTTGTTGATATATTAACTAGTACTTCTGTGAGGTATATCGCATGCAGATCTACCAGCCCCAAATTTAATACACAAAACCAATATCCCAGATCCTCCCACATCAGAACAAAAAAATATTGAATGAGTCAAACAGGAGAGTGCATGATATTACATCAAACATGACTGATATTCCACACATAAAGTGAACAGTAAAAAAATCCATTTTAAACCCCAAATAGTCACATGTGACAGGCATGGCTCAAAAACAGAAAGCAGCAGCACCGACAATTTGCTTCAAGAAGAAATTGCTTGGCATTAACACACTAAATCTCTGAACACTGATCCAACCAGAGGATTGAAGCACAGAGTTAGGAGTAACAGTGTTTTGGATACAATCACTTCTGGTCATATCCCTTCTAGAAGTTGTGGGGTTTTTTGTTTGTTTTGCCTTTTTTATAAAAAAGCTAAGCTTTCTAGTTTTCTAGGAAAAAAAAATAAAACTAAAAGCTAAGAGAATTACAACAAAATAGATGTTCAATAAAGGACTAAGATCTTTCAGTAAATGATGGTTAGAAAATGCAGTACTTTAAGTTTCCTAAGACAGTTTTCAGAAACAATTTGACTGAAGAGGCTCACCAGGAAGCCTGAAAGCACTAAGACAAGGAGTCTGATGCCCTCTGAAGCCCAAAGTTTTAGTCTTACAGTTGTTATTAATGCATTTAGAGGCTAAGCAGCACCATACTTTGAAAATTAATTTGGTATTAAGACATTCCTAAAGACACGTCACTGGTTTAATATGGCACCTGCACTCAGGAAGCAAGTCCATTTCCTGACAGTCCTTATCACACATTCTCACTGCTCCATGCACCCAGGGGTGTCTTCACGTGATCACTAAATTAGCATTCAATCTCTCACTACCCATTCTGGTATCTGGAATTGCTGCTGAGGTTTTAAGATAGGCATTTGAAAGAAGTCCTCACTGGCAGCACTGAATAGGCTCAAAGGAAACCACAGAGGTGAAACAACTGAGCTTTCAAGTGCTGGAATGAAAACAGCTTACTAGTTCATAACGATTGAGCAACAGTAAATGATGCTCCATATGCTTCACAAGCCTGTGTCTCTCCCCATTCGGCCCACTCTTCTGCTGTCGATAACAGATGATGTGTATGGTAGGCCATTGCTTTTAATAGGACACTTTGACCCTACATCCTGGAAGTCAGAATAACAGTCAAATAAAATATATACTGAAAGCTTAAAAAAAAAAAAAAAAGAAAAAAGGCAGTGGATAATTAGATGAGAGTGATTTGATAATAATGTATTGAGGCAGACCCTGTATTTGTGGACCTTTCCCCTACCTAATCACTAGGAAATAAAGCAATTTAAAACTATGTTGTCTTTACTGCAGTAAATAGGAAGAGCAGCAGAAAGGAAAACCTGAGTATGTGAGACTTGTGTTTAAGTGATTCACCATGGAAGCACTGCAAAGAGTGCTGCTTGCTGAGAGCTCTGTGTTCTCTGTAGCTGCTTGAGCTTACAGTCTGCCAAATCAAAAATTACTACCACTCTCAAATTTCAATTTGGTTTGTTTCTTGCAATACACAGCCATATGAAAGCACATTTATTGTTCATGATCAGCTGTTCTGCTAGAGAGGGTTTTGTTTTTATCATCATACAATACTGACTGCTTCTCTGCCCTAAGAAACTGCTTCATAAAAAAAATGCAAACTACTAACCATACACTGTCTGTGACATCTTCTGCTTTCATTTAAAAGCATATGGCAGCACAATCTAGAATTCATAATGGGAGATAAAAACATTAAGCCAAATCTGCAATGTGAAATCTGCTCTAAAAGAGATAGTGTGAGAAAGGGTTGTTACTATTAGGGTTTAGCCATTTCCAGCTTTCAATAACAAAGGGCAGAACTGCTTCCTTTTATATATTAGTTTAGTGTTCTGAATAATAGGCAGAAATAGATTAGGCATAAAACTTTCTCTTGCTGTGATGTCTAGTGACAGATGGACACAAGCTTTCTGCAGTACCTGTCTTTTCACGTGCAGCTATGCTAATACGTCTCAGAAGCAGAACCCTAACTGCACTTCCTGTTCTTTCAGACACACCTCACACACACACTCTGTCACATCTGCAGACAGATCTATTTTTACTGTCTTCACAATTCACTCTTCCAGGAGGTACACAGTGGCAGCAGTTACTGATGATGATTGGGGTGAGATTTAGTGTTTTGCCTTTTTGTCAGTTTTGAAATCCCTCTGTATTTTCATGCTGTGGAGATGGCAGAGACATAACAACATCTGAAACTGCATCCGTTGCTGTGATCAAGTTTAACCTAGTGCTTGGTTGATGGCCAGATGACATGGTTTGAAGACCAGTGTCTAGCAAGTTATCCATCCTCCAGGGATGCTTTCACACCATTACAACTGTCAGCTTATCCAGTTCAGCCTCCTTATCAGTTTTTGGATCATGTTTAGAAAACCCACCCCCCATCTTTTTCCTTCAAAAAACCACAAAGGAGGTGAGTGAATTGAAAGCTGAAAAAAAGATGTGGATAGGACTTTATGGATATCCATTTTTGACGAAGCTCTTTAACATTTGACCTCTCACTATGGTATTTTACAATAAGGAACAGGTAAGTTAGAAAGTACTTTCTCCTGTAAGCTAGCGAAATTCATGAGTTACAATTACAGTTGCCTAGAGATGCGTATGTGAAGACAAGCATTTTCAAAGATGACTGTTTTGAACGCTCCTTTAAGCACAAAAATGTACATCATTTAAGCTTTCTTTGCATCACATGTCTCGTAAAGGAGAGGTAGAATTAGCAGCAATAAAACCTCCTTGGGTTTTTTCCTGCCACTAGAGAAATCCCACCTTGTACTCCCAGGTAGGATTTGTAGAGAAGATCCTGTTGGTAGATACTGAAGAACATCCAGGCAGCAAGTGGCAAAGTTAATACAATAAAAACTATCCAAAGAGCAATTTGTTCTTAAGGTGTTAGTACTACTACCTCTAATTTCGCATGCCAAACTGCTTGGACAGCTAATGTTAGTAGACAGAGATATCCCCATGGTTTACATTACTGTATAGTGCAAAGGCTGCTGAACACTGGGGGTGAATGGAGTACTGTACCACTTCGAAGCAGGAGATCTGAAGCTGAAGCTATGAAATACAAAATGCACTAGTGCAATACATTAGGAAAGATTAATAGAGCATTCTAAGTTGTTTGTTTTTAAAAAAAAAAAAAAGTTTTAAACTTTACGCAGTTCTTGTTGAGGTTTAAATCAGTGTTACACTTTTTTCCCCATGTTTGTACCCCTGAGTCAACCACTGAATAAACATTGTACAGTAGGTACAGAAACTAGTGTCTAGTTAAAAAGCAACAGATTTGAAAGGCCACTGCTTCAAAAGTATTAAACAGTGACAATACCCTTCCATATGGGAGCATAAAAAAAAAAAAGCACTTCCATTTGTTCTTAGTTTTTAACTAGGTAAAAGATCTCAACAGTTTCCAACCACACCGTTTCCATCTGTTAGGTGAAGTTTTGTGACAAATGAAACTTTCAGTAGGGAAACCTGTTAGGGCTGCATCATTTGAGTATGCACAGTTGAGAACATCTACAATAAAGCAAAGCAATCTTTCCAATTTATAAGTTGCTTGAGACCATATTAATCTTGGAGCACTATGTGAAGGTAGACAGAGTTCTTTGACTATGATTATCAGGAGGTCTAAACTCAATACTCCTTATATCCAATATATCTTACTAGAGTAATAATTACATTGCTATAACTTTGGCCTCTCGGCCTCTATTAAAATGGAACATTAACATTTTTGCTAACTTAAACATGGTAACATTGATCTCACTGGAACCTCTGTTGACTGTCTCCAAGAATAATTCATGCCTTTTGCACTTTTCTTTTTCCTTTCTTTACAACATCGAGAATAAGAGCTTATTTAGAAGGCAGGTTCAGGTGCAACAAGGACTGACTGTTAATCATTTGCTTTGTTCTGAAAAAAGTGTGTAAAGGACCACCCTATGTTACTGGGTTTAGGAGAGTCTTCATCATCTTTTGAGGGAAGCAGAAACTGTCGGGAATTAATGGAGCATGGGCTCCCAAAAGATGCATTTTCGTTGTTGCTTTCAACTGATCCAGGAGAGTCTGGAGTGTCCACATTCCAGGCATTTGTGTTTGCTTGAGGTCTGTAACCTGCAGTTTTATCCAATTCTTCCTCTGCAGGTGAGCCATTCTCTATTTTCAGAGCACTGATAGGCAGCTGCATTTGTGGCTTATAGCCTGCTGTGGTCACTAAGTCTACTTCTGGCTCCTTGTCTGGTTTAATCTGAGGTTGATACATAGACTGGATGTCAATGTAAACCACCTGAGATGACCCCACAGGTTCATCTGTAGGGGGATTTGAGATCTCCTCTTCAATGATAGGGGGGCAGTAGGACACAACTACATGGTTCTCTGTTTCTGAGTCAGAGCCATCCTCAGGCACAGTGGTGTCTGCTGCTGGGGACATCATCTCTGTGTCTTCAACCTTTGGAGCTGCAGACTGTGTTTCCACCACTTCAACACTGTTGGGGGTGCATGGGTTCATTTCCAGTGTTTTAAGTGTTTTATTCCCCTGAAGCAAGAAAAAGGAGAAGGGGACAGACTAAGCCAGAAGACCTGGAAATCCTGAAAGAAGCAACTTTCCCAAACTAAACCAGTATGTTGGCTTGTGGCTTTCACTCATCCCACTGACATTAGTGCAATAGAAAAAAAAGTACTTTCATTCTCATTTTCTGTCTCATCACATATTCCTGTTAACATTAATAGTACATTAGCCAACTTTAAGAGACCCAGGATCTTACAGTAAGTGTTTGAGAACTCTTTCCCCAAATGTCAGCTTTGTATAACCCACTCCAGGAGGTTGTTTGAATGTTACACCCAGTGCCAGATACTAAGTCTACCAGAAGGCTGAGGATATGGCATGTACACTTTCCCATACTTTCTAATTCTCCTAACATTATGACAAAGATGGGTATGTTACTCCCACATTGTTATCATGTTCCAATACTTCTCACTACTGTGGGAGGAGGGAAATGCAGCAGTCCTTTCCTAGTTGAAACATTGCAAGTAATTACATTAACAAAAAAGCTCTAGATAGCAATCTGACAAAAATTATTCAGTAACTTATCCTGTTCCCCCCGCCAGATTTTTTCCTAGAATTGGAGCAGAAGAGTCAAAGTTTGCAAAAGAATTCTTTACTCACAATATCTTTCAGAAGTTTAAAACGCTAGATTTAAAATGAAGGTTACCTCACAGATGGTCTTCTGAAACTGCAGTGCCTTACTGTTCTCAGGATTCGGGATCTCTGGGTAAAAAGTTTCTTTAATCCTTTAAAGAGGCAAAAACAAACTTTTAAAAATTGCCAAGCCCTGAAAGAGATTGCGAGTATGCCTAAGGAGTAGGGACACTTCCCTTAAATGCAGAATACTGAAGATATCTGGCACAAAGATTTAGTGCGTTACACTTTTACTGAGTACTCAATGGAAAAAACAGCACACTTTATTATTGTTGTGGGTTTTTTTGTTTGTTTGTTGGGTTTGTTTTGTTTTTGTTTTAAACTGGGGAACTTGCTATGCCATGTTACAAAAAGCTGAAGATGGGATGTCAACCTGAGTACTTATGGATGGCTCACAAGTTCTAGGACCTCACCAGCTACTTTCTATTTGGGAATTATTTATAAACAGCACACCCAGGAAAAGATTAGAACTGAATGCAGGCACTTACCATTCCCTCTTTCGGTAGCAGAAGATGCTGGCCACCACTCCAAGCAGGACAACCACTGCCACAGGGATGAGAATTGCAATGATTAATCCTATAGCTGGGGGACAAAAATGAGAAGACAGTAAATATCCAAAGTTACCAGCAACTTTTATGCCTTTTCTAACATTCCCACAGATTAAAGACCACTTCATTAAACTCATCTTTGTCTGTGAACAATGAATTATACCACACACTTCTCCTTTGATGGAAGGGCAAAAGTGCACCCATAAACAGAGATGATTCAGTGATAACTACAGGAATCAGCAGATACTTCTGATGGCTTAATTGCGAAAGGCTTCATGTGCAATGCAGGACTGATTGCCACTGTAATCCTGTTCTCAGTAAGCACTGGAATTGCACTATCGGGTTACTTGAGCTGGTCAAAATTTCTGGTAATGGCTCTTGGTATTGGTATAGGCTGACAACCTACTGCACAAACTGCACTGCCTTTTATATAGTTTACAGTGCTTCTAGTCCCCAGGGTTTAGTATCAGTGCATTCCCACTGCCTTCCTCCATTGGTGTTAATTGTCTCAAGATTGATTTTTCATGTATTTTAAGTTGCACCCAAGCGTTTAGTCTTTCATATAAAATACTTTGTTGTGTTTGTTTTGGTTTTTTTCATTACCCAAAGTCAATCTCTTTTTTTTTCTGTCTTTCTGTGCTTGATTCTGTCAAGGTATCGATAAAACTGAATTCAAAGCAGAAAGGCATCTGTTTATAACTCTGAAACTGATACATATTTCCACGACATCTTTCTTCTCATCATGTATTAGTAGATATTCATCATGGGAAACCTGACAAAAACAATTAGCTGCTGGAGAAGACCAAGTTCAGACTCCTCCATATTTAGTAATAGTTTAGAAGTTATTTTTCTTGCATACATTACCATGAACTACAATGTAGCTGTAAAAGGAAAGGATCTTTTCCTTACTCTGAACTGTACCAATTTTTGTATTTAAAAATAGCTAAGTGAATAAATTATAAATTAGACTGTAGGTTCACACTACCTAAGGGAACCAGGAAAAAAAAAAAAAAAAAAATCAAAAAACCCAACCAATCAACCAACCAAAAAAAACCAAACCCACCCCAAAACAAACAAACAAATAACACAAACAAAAGGCAAAACAAACAAAAAACCACAACTAAACAAACAAAAAATAACCACAGAGTAAGTTTTACATACATTACATACATTGTACAGTCCCTGTGCCAAAGACTGTTAAAGAACAGGGATATTCAACTTACAGTCCTCCTTTGTCACCACATAGAGGCTGTTTGGAGGGCTCAACCCACCAGCAGTGTAGGCTTGTAGGTCCAGCTGATAACTTGTTTTGCCTTGAAGATCAAGTATTTTCAAAGACTTCTTTGTTAAGTCAGTGATATTTTTAACTTTAAGTTCTGGATTCCCTGTTTGAAAGCAGTGAGAAAAGTGTAACTTTATGGGAAAGGATTCACAAGAACAGCCTTAGCCTTAACAAGATGTTCTTTAAGTCTGCACACGAAAACTGAAGAACAGTCTGTGTAAAGGATAACTGAAATACAGAATCCTATCAATGCCATCCTTACAAGACAGGCAGTGGAAGGATATACCCAATTAAACACCACAAGGTGACCTCTCCCATGTCTCATCTACCCAGGGTATCTGTACATGGGGCAGACTGTCACATTGCCACTTAGTCACTGCACAATTTTATGGCCTAAGTGAGACAGGGTTTTCTCTGACTTTTGCCTTCTATTAAAAAAACCACAACCTGTGCTAACCAAACAAGAAGCTGATTATTACAAATGCCTTTGTCACACATCAGGGGCCAATTATGCCAGTGAGTAAAGCAACTGAATTATGATAAAAGCAACTTTTTTAAAAATCCAATTAAATTATGTAACTAAACCCAAACAACACCACAAAAACCTTTGAGCAAGTAAGTTGCAATCTATAGATTTCATTTACCTGATTCTGAAAGTCTGGGCTTTAAAGCATCTTTTTCACCTTTTGCAAAGGAAAGACGATATCCCTCTAAGAACCCCTGACAATCTTCAATAGGAATATCTTCCCATTTTACCAATATAGAATCTGAAGAAGTTTCTTCTACAGTAAAATTTGGTGCACGTTTTGGAGCTGTAGGGAGAATTACAAAGGAAAAAGCTTGTAAAATAATCACCTTATCATTAAATGCTGAATCTATGTAAGCATTTCATCAGTTTTAGTTCATCAGTTTTAGTTCAATGTTTATTTATTTCAAATTTCAATGTTGTCTTCAATACTTTCTCTTACTGTCAAGAACATGTGAAAAGACTTAGGCAGGTGATACTACAAAAATATAAATATGTTGGTCTCATTGTTATTAATTACTGCAGTACTATCTATTAACAGAAGCTGAAAGAAAAATCTCTCCTTGGGCAGCATTCTTACAGACCCATACATGTAAATACCCTTATTTCAGCAACAAACCCCAAAAGACTGCATAAAGAGCATACAAAATATTTGGCTTTTAAAGCCTTTTAACTCTGTGACTTCATAGCTTGTCTTCAAATTAAACAAAATCTGCATTTCTATCATGGAAACATATCTCAGATTAAAAGAACTACTCTTAGCAGGCATGACAAGTCCTTATTCTAATACCTGTACCCTACTGAAAGTTTTACAGCAGATACTGTGTAAGGTCATGGGCATCAGAACTTAGTCTACTATTTGCATTGCCAGTGCTGAACTCATGTTTAAGAGCATCTGTTTTTCTCTTGATGGTTGTATGTCCAAAGGTAAATCTGACATTTTAGAATGAATCTATGCTCTTGTGCAAAGCAAGTACATTTTTGAGTTCCTAGTAAGTTTTTTCCACGTGTTTGGTGTATTTTTAGTCCACCCATAGTCTTAATCCTTTTACCTTGAAAGCTTCCAATCTGTTCAGAACACCTGTGTAAAAATCTTCCAGGAAAATGTTCAGGATTTTACATACAAATGGCTGAAAGTTGAGTTTCTGGTAAAATTTCCTTAGCCTCAACTTCAACCTTAGCAATGAAATGAACAACAGCATTTCCAAGAGCTCAGATTATGTTAGCAGATCAATTTTTCAAGCAAACTATTTTAGCAGAAAACACATTAAACTTCAAAGTGAAATGGGTGCTGTAGTTACAATACAGTACAGTTGTGATGTTAGAGGGTAAAGCTATGTTCAGATACCTAGGAACAGAAAGCATTCAGACACTGATGCATCTCCAGGCAAGCAAAGCTCCACCCTGGATCAAACCACAGTTACCCAGATGGTGTTTGTATGGGAAGCAATACAAGTGAAATTCCCAAAGTGGCTTGTCCTCTAGGATCTATTTATGGTCTAAGAAGCTTTTAAACAGAAATGTTGTGGACACTTTTTATATTTGCTGAGCTGTACCAAATGTGCTCAGACATATACTTTGACTTGACAAATCAAAAAAAGTTGCCTCCTCTCCTGCAGAAGTGACCCCACTCCTGTGGTTCAAATTATGCCTGTAACTTCAACTCTGAAGACTACTATCCTCAGAAAAAAACTTTGTGACACCCTGTATTACCACAGAAGCTGCAGAACACTGGGTTACTGCATGCTAGTAACGGGAAGTGCCACTATAAATGTCTTACAATTATATACAGGGAACAAACAGAAGTCAGTAGTACTGTATGGGCATCCTGGTCTGTATCTTCTGCCAGCACTAAAACCCAGCTAAAAGTGAGCTAAAAAGAGACACAGTCTAAATTCACTTTGGAAAGATCCTGAACAATAAAGTGCACTTACGCAGCTCTTTCATATAACCAGTTATGTTTTTCAATAACTGATACCCACTGGATTTGCAGCCATATAGTGAAAAGCTGTATCTCACGCCAGGTCTAAACAGAGCTGTAAGAGAAAAAGCACTGTAAGAATATTTCACTTATGAAGAGTG
Source organism: Ceryle rudis (assembly GCA_033439905.1). Classification (NCBI taxonomy): domain Eukaryota; kingdom Metazoa; phylum Chordata; class Aves; order Coraciiformes; family Cerylidae; genus Ceryle; species Ceryle rudis. The sequence continues at coordinate 41,112 of JAAGNO010007764.1, read as the reverse complement.
GTGCTTTTAGCTTTCATGT
>JAAGNO010007764.1:8522-35540 GCA_033439905.1 Ceryle rudis | reverse complement strand
AGGGCTGTTTTTTCTGAGTTGCAGAGAACACAATTTACCATCCAATAAAAAGTTAGGTCTTTAGATGGCTAATTTTAAAATATATGGCTTCAAAAGTTCAACATTTTATCACCAAAGATTAAACAAACTTACGGGCTTCCAATGTTGTGTGCTCCTCTATCCTGCTCCAGTCGCTCCACCTCCAGAAATGATCAGCAGCTGAGCAGCGCACTCTGAACTGGTATTTGGTAAATGGGTGCAATGTGTTCAGCTGAGCTGTGTAAATTGAGAATTTTCCACCAGGCATGGAGACATTGTGCTGTTAAAAATTTACAGAAATTGACATGATGCATGTTTGGTTTTTGTTCCTAGATCCTATGCTGAAAGTCAACACCTAAAAAGTGGTATTTTCCCCCAAAGAATATTGACAGTGTGAAAAAAAAGCTGCAGCCAAGCCCCACAAGGAAAATGAAATGGAAAAATAATTCCTATGCAGTCATCTTAAACGAAGGAAAACTATTCAGAGGTCTGCCAAAATAAAGTCCCATCTAACACAAAAATTTAAATGTGACAGTAGGAAGCACCTTTGAGATGTAAAGCCTGAAAAGGAGAGTGAACACTGATGAGGCCTCAACAGGAAAAGCTGTTGCTTCCCATCCATCCCATCCAGTCTCCTCTCCCAAATGCAGCAAAACTGCTTGGTTTTACGTCTGGTATTCGGAATCTGCACATCAAATTGGGTGGACCGAGCGGCCTTTTGTCTAAGACACACTAAACACAGTCTGTCTGAGCAAGATATTTACCACACAGTCTTCCTCCTAAGCAGTCATTTTTCCTTCAAAATATGGTATTCAAGTCTTACCCAGGTGATCTCTGTTCACAGCTCTGAGGACAGGACTAGCGTCCCCTCTTAAAATAGTGTGAGCCTAGGGACTATTTCAGTTTCACAACCACTTGAAGAAGCCCTAAGCCTGGGAATATTTTTTTATTGAATTTAATTGTAACACATATGCATCATAGCTGCCAAAAACTGGACTCCAAGTGACTTTCAGATGCAAGTAACTGTGCATTTCCAAAGCCAATTGACAACTTGAAAAATATTTTAAAAGCCAACAATCTCTCATATGGATGGAAAAGCTTCTGAAAACATCCTCAAAATGCCATGTAAAACCCCATAATAGTTTCACAGCTACTTTTGTTTACTGCAGAGGACTCTTGGAGATTTTTAATTAAGCAGCTAGAGACAACATAATAAGGCTGTAAAATCTTCTACCAAGCTGTTTGCTGCATTTCAAAATATCTGTACCTGCAGTCTGTGATACAGGTTCAGTGAACCAAACTGCTGCTGAGCGTAAGACCTTACCTTCTCCCACTGCCCAAGTGACTGACCTGCTAGCAGAGTTCAAGTGTGTTCAAGCAAGTGTGTGCCCCAGGCTTTGAGCCACGTAACTCTGTCTAGACAGAACTGTGCAAATCTACTTTTTCAGCAGTTTAAGCTAACTGAGCTGGGGGTGGGTGACACTTGGGTGCTTGTTTCCTCTGATGATTGCTCCAGAAACAGTAACTGCTGGGAGCAGAGAAATGCAGGCAACTGTGGGTGATAGTATCTCACACCATACACTAAAATCCAAAGCAGCTCTTCTGTCAGATGTGTTATGTACATCTAAAAGCCACTTCCTTCTCATGTTAATTCCAAAGGTAGCTCTGATTTTCTTTTCAGCACCTAATCTCTGGGTGACACTTAACAACATGTCATTACAGAGAAAATAGAAAAGCTGAAGGCTTCAACATTTATTAAATACTTTCAAAGTATTTAAAAAATACTCTTGCAGAGCATGTATTAACTACTCCACTAATATTTTAGAGGAAATATATATAATGATTATCTTCAGTATTAGCTGCGTCATTTTTGAGTTACCTTACTCAAGGCTGCACCCAAAAGGCAACTAAATGCAGTGGGTAATAGAATACTGATATAAATTAAAAAGTGTTGTAAAAAGCAGCCTCTGAGGTTAATGTGCTCAAATTACAAATTCAGGCTTGCTACACCGAGACTTAATAATTCAGCATGTGTATACCCAGGCTGGTCAGAGATACTCCATCTAAGCACACAAACACAGAATATGGGGATAAATCTCAGGACAACTGAACATGTAGCTCTGTCATTAGGCTTCCCCACTACCAGAGATCATCTTACACTGAATTATGCAATACAGAAGAAGAGGATATATTCCCACCACCTACATGCAGTACCTGATGGCAACTTCTCTCTATCTGCAGAGGTCTTCACTGGGGATTACTTAGTGATAATATTTTCCCTATCCTGTCTCTGTATCACTAATGTACAAGCAGGTTTAGCGGCTCCCTGTTACAGCCATGCGCATGTCAATTGCTGACAGCAAGCAAATTAACAGTTCTCTGAGGGGAGCAAATCTGAAACAACCACTGTGGAAGTCTGTGGGGCAGACGTGCATCCTGGAACAACTGTGTATTAATACAATTTGCACCACAAAGGGCAAAGCACAAGGACTGTTATCTAAAGGGTCAGAATAAAGCACTATGCAACCTCTCCAAGTACCAAATAAAACGGTCAGTAATTTGACTTTGCTCTAAATTGCTTAAAACCAACCAAAACCAAAAAGAAAGAAGGCAACAATGGATATGAGCAGAACTTTTTTTCATTTTAGTAGATGAACTTCTAGTCATTACTACATTAATAATTTAGTAAGATGATCAGAATGAAGCTCTTAGAAGAACTTGAAATGTGATTAGTTCAGTGAAAAAGATAAACATTTGAGCCTCCTTTCCCAGAATAATCCATTAAAAGCAACACTTACCATTTTTTGCTCAGAGTGACCACTGCTAACTTCAATTTGACAGAGAAGTCTGATCTCAGCAAAGCTGCCATTTATAAACCAATGCAGACGGGCACTTGTAGAACTGTTCCCAGAAACAGTTAACTTTTCTGGAGTTTTTGGATGAACTTAAAAAAAAAAAAAAAAGAAAGAAAAAAAGGAAAAAAGCCCTCAGTTCTAAAAAACATCCCATTCATTTAAATTCAGAAAAAAAATAAACCCAAAACAAAAACAGATTTTAAAAGATCAAAGAGAATCAGAAGGATAAATAAGTGATCTGATCAGCAACTAGGACAGATGGTGTTGGGAAGGCACCAGAAAGCAGTCTCACTCCTGGTGCTCTTCTCAGCTGTCAAACATGGAAACAGATTTACTTAAGGCTGCTCATACTGGCATGTGTGATAATGAGTAGGATACACAGAAAAACGTTTTCCCTTCTACTGACTTTGTCAAAAAAGCAAAACATGAGCTATTTCAGAGAACCACAGTGATGGATAAAATTCACTCAGCTTTGTTCACCTGGGAACTTTCTAAGTTAAAGCTTAAAATGTGCAGACTAGGACAGGGTAGGACTCCTAAGTGACCTCCAGAACTCCTTCCCCAGAACTCCCTTCATGGAATTTTTCACCAAGATTCAATACTACTGTTCATAGCAATAAGAGAAGAAAAACTCCAATGTTAGTTAGACTTGGTCCAGTTTTCCTTAAGGAAATATGTACTCTATGTTGGGAATTAAGTGGACAGTGAGGGAAAGAAAGAAAAAGAAACAAATAGGAAACAGCAGTCATATTAACTAGGTGCAAAACAGCCCAGTTTATAATTCACAGAAACTTATTATTCCTTTCTAGGACCTGCCAATTTACTCTGACAATTCTAGTCTCAGCCTAGCTGAACCAGGACATGGACAAAAGTCCTGCACCATCTTCATGTTTAAGTTCAGTTTTTCAGAGAGAACAGCAGAATTGTATAACCATTAGGAATGCCTGACTTATCAGCTGTGGCTGTGGAGGCAGATGGAAAAGGATGAAGAAGACAGAACTAGAAAGGTGGTACTCTTTTCCCTTTCCTTATTTAAACTGAAGGTCTAATTAAAGAATTTATTTCTTTATACAAGCCATGACAGCAGATGACCATGGCTATTATCAATAGCAGGTATTTCTTTTATGCTCCAGATCCAGCTGTTGCAAACATGCATAGTATTTTTCCCTATAAGCAGATGCTAAAATATAGGGTCACTTACAGTTCATAAAGTTACACCTAAATTTTAATTATTGATGTGTAATAGAATGTGAAGTAATACATAAAAAGCAGCTGGGTTAGATTAGATTAGATTGCAAGTAGCATTTTAGATTAGATTGCAAGTAGCATTTATCCACAGAGCAGTGTATCCAATCTGGTAGTGCTGCTGTTGAGAACTGTCATCTTCCTGTACACCTAGTCATTGCTACAGGACATCTCCTAAGCTATCTTCTTTTTAAGTTCAAATTATCAAACACAGCAAAAAAACTGGTGACAATAAAGCAAAATAATAACAAATATACCATGTCAAGAGTTCTTCAAAAAAGAATGGTTAGCATGCAGTGAACTTTTTTTTTGCCTTTGTAATTCTTAAGTCTCACCTCTTTGCGTTAAATCAATCAAAAGCGATGACTCTGTCTGCCCAATAGGATTGGAGACACCTAATGTGAAATGGTAGGTTTTCTGATCAGCCAGTACTGGAAAGCCACAGACACGCTCTCTGTTCATTTCATTGACTGCGCATGAAACATTTTTACCAGATACTCTACAAAGTAAAAAGGGAGGGAACATCTTAACTTTTGAATAATTTCCAGCAACAGTCGCACATCTACACTGAAAACACAGTAAAGAACGGTGGGTTCACTGACACATGGCTTACAGAATGATTTGATTGCAGAGGCATATCTAACACCACAATACAGGTTAAAGTGACATCAGTCATGACTTGCCCATCTCTCATGTGAAACTCTCCTCTTCCACTAGCATAACATATCCATCCTCTCATTTCTCAAAAGCCTGGAAAACAGGTAGGTCCTGCATAACCACCTCACAAGCCACAACTAAGATTCTGATTTAAAGTATCTTTGTTCAGATCAGCATACATTTGCATTTAAAGAATGTTCTTAATTGCTTTCAGAACTAGAGAGGTTTGACACACACTGTCTATCAGCCCTGCCAAATCTAAACTGAGATTTATCACCTGGGATACATCCACTATTCCCAGTTGTATTTAAATCAAAAGCAGGCGAGGCAGTCTGGTAACAGCCAAGACCAAAGTTACATCTTTAGGGGTAAAATCTAAAGTGTGTATCTGTATGTACGTACATATATAGAAGTTGCTTTAATTACAATCTGTATAAACTTCTCATTCAGTAGCACAATTTTAATTTATTCCCTCAGGCATTTTTATTGTATTCTAGCTGAGTTCTGAGCTCTCTCTATACCATACTCTCTATTTTAATAGCTCAGTGTGGGCTGAGAACAAAGATGAGAATATTTACCCTGAAATGCATCACATTAATCTCTTTGCAGCTCTAGGCTGACTGAAACAAGTCTGAACTACATCCTCATTTATGAGCTAAAAATGGGCCGCCACCAGTGACTGAAGCTCCTTTGCTCTGAATGCCTGCTCTGTCTTGTCCACCTCTCTGCACTCTAACCAATGATTTTTTTAGCACTGGATGACATCTGTGACCGTAACTCAATTCTCATTGACTCTGACTTGCTTCAAAGCCACCATCAGACTCCATTTCCATGAGTTTGTATGACTCAGCTGGCTCCTTTCCCTGACTGCTCCTTTGGTATTACAGGGCACCCTCCATGCAATGGGAATTTTGTTAACTTCTCACTAACTTCTAATCATAACAACTAAGGAGTCTCACATTTGTAAGTGCTAGTCTAAAATGATTCTTCAATTTTAAGGCTTTATATGGCCTACAATGCATGACAAACCAGTCTTCACTTCTTTCTGTGGACAATGACAGTATTATTTGGCCCTTTCAATGTTCTCCAGGTAACATGCACTTTGCTTGCTCTACATTATACAGTTGTTAATGCTGGGAGAACAGATGTAGGCTTAGAGCTATTTTTCCCTGTTAGAATTTGGAAAATGCCCCATGACCTGTCTTAGGAGTGTTCCTCAGTGAGTTTCTGTCATCTTGCATAGCAGAAGCTAAGTGAATGCCTGAAGCATGATTTGACACAGGTTGCATATAAAAAAATATTTAACTATCTTCCTGTATTTTCATACACGTTGGCAGCAGCCTGACACACCGAGTCATTTACTTTTTCATTAATTCATAATGACCTAAGTCTTTGGGAAAAGTCATCCTTAATTTCCATTAGAATTTTGCAAAGCTGGACAGGAGTTCTCCAAGGTTAGTTTAAGTTCCACTAAGTCTTGAGAAGTATTTTAGATGCTAAACAATGGAGACTATCTCATTTAAATAGGCATGGTGCAGTAAGTCACAGGCAGCAATGGATATATTCCAGTTCTACCCTTTTACTCCTTGAAGTGCTGAATCATTTTACCTTTCAAATAAACTGTACTTTGTTCTTCTTTTTCCATACAGTCCACTGGGTCTGCCTGGTTTCCAGGTGCATTTTATTATCAGGAAGTTGGATGTTTCACATATGAGGTCTTGGGGAGTATCAGGGGCATCTGTAGCATGGAAGGAAACCAAAAACAGTTTGGCGGTGTTTTGCCATTCTGCCATTGCCAGATGGGCTGCTAGCTTCCCGAAAGCATCACCTTTTGTTTCTACTGGGTCTAGCTTGTGTGCCTCACAAATACACAGTAATAGCTATGATCCAACCATATGAATAATATGCTTTCAAAAAAATCCCGATGAAACAGGACTAACACTTGACTTTAGGCTTCTAAGTGGGTGGGTAACCTGGTAAATCACATGCAAATATGTTCACAAGCTCTAGGCTCTGACCTGGAAGTGTTTCACTGAAACCCTGCCAAGACTTTTCCAAAATTCTGAGCATTTAGCTGCTGAGCAGCAGCTATGTAGGAATGCTGTTGACTGGGCATCATACTTTCGTATGTGCTAGCCCCACCACTGGTTTGAATTCTCCAAGCAAGTCATGTCAAGGAGATGTTCACTTTAGCATGACTATCACACTGAATTTGAATGCCAAATCAAGCCCTGAATGGCTAATCCTCTTCTCCATTGCTTTGGAAGTGCCCATCTTTTGCCTTTAAAGCTTGTTCTTTACTACCATACTAGAGCAGTGCTGAGTAACTTCCTGGAGAAGATGAGCAGTGCTCCCAACAGAGAGGGCAACCATGCTAACATGAAACTAAGCAGAACACTTAAATCAAGTCTCACTCGCATCTTCTCTCCAAAAAGGTAGCACAATAATCTCCATATAACTGCCCTAGAGAAGGGGCACTAACACAAGAGCCAACAGCAGCAGGCTTAGCTCAGATTATGAATAGTGGGCCAGAAGAACACTTATTTTGCCAGACCTAGGTTTAACCAAAGTGTTTGCTACCTTTTCTTCTCCAGCTGTGTCTCATCATCAAAAAAATGCAAGCTGTATCCCTTCCCACTAAGTAGGTACCACAGGAAGAAACATTGGCAGAAAACAGATGTCACCATATCCCAGCTCTTCAAAAAACACTGTATGGGGAAAACCTATGGGATATCACAGACTTCATTCATGAACTACTGACTTATTTACTTGGAAGATGCTGACACAAAAGCAAATACTGCACAAACAATGTAAAAATGGCATCTCACTAAGAAGTCATTAAAGTTTGGATTCTATATTGCATTTGCCATAACACACTTAATATACTCAATGTCAGGAGTCACAAGCTGGAGCTGAGAACACACTTTTAAAAGAGTCCAGTCTCTCTTCTTTCCCTTACTACCAAGGACCCTAAATTCAAACTCAGGCATTTGTAATGGGGAACAGGATTCTAATGTGCAGCTACTGGAAGATGTTAACTCTCAAAATTCCTGTGAGGAAATGCACAAAGTTCTAAATTAGTCACAATTATGGGAAAGAAGAACCAGGTACTTTCAGTAGTTTAAGAGGTATCTGTATCTGTATTTCTGAGACTGTCATGCTTACACAGAGAAGATACACAGTGATTCAGTATCTTTAAAGAAAATATTAAAATAATGTTTAGAAGATTTTCCATGAAAGAGGAACTGTCAATTGGGTTCCTTTGCTATAATAAGCTCCCAGGGAGCAACTGCCCTGGATGACCATCTGTTATTGTTGCAAGTCTACATTTTGTTGTCTTCATTTGACTGGTTGATAATTTAATGTTTTCACTTAAAATTCTTGCTGTTACTCTCACCTTGTCATTGCCTAAACTAGAACAAATGAAACCTAAAGTGATAGCGACTGGGGATGAATCTTCGTATGTCAATAAATTACTAAGTATTCCAGCTCATGAAGAAGTGCCTTAGAAAAAGAGATCAAGGAAAAAGACATCAAGGACAGAATCACTGGGCCAAGTTCTAAGAGAAAAGAGCTTACATGGGTGCCTCCTTATCCTCCCAGCCTTGGTGTGTTCTCCATGGGCTGGAGTTTCCATAGTGAAATCAAACAAATGCAATCCAGTTCATCCTCAGAAACCAAAGGTCAGGGTAAAAAAAAGCTACAATAGTATTTGTTTCCTAGCAGAACCCTAAGAGTCTCAAAATGATTTTGATTTTCCTAAGGTTTGTAAACATAATGCTACATACATCCAACAAACAGGACAGTTCCATCCAACACATATTCAGACAGTCTGCACACCACATTTGTTCCACTGGTATCTGAAGCACTGGCATTTAGCACTCTGATTGCACTGCTCCGACTGCTCAGGCGTATCATTGGGTATACTTCTGATCCATAAGTCATCCGCTCTATCTGCTGTCCTTCCTCGTGGACACAACAAATTGTCACATCTGAACCTACTGCCACCACAGTGTCCTGAGGAAACACCCCGCTCCCATTTGGCTCAGTATCTTTTCCTAGCAGAGAAGGAAGAAGAGAAAACAAAACCAATCAAACAAAAACCCCCACATGCACAATTTGCTATAGACATGGTGCCAATTAGCTAAAATATGACTGAGGTGTAATACAATGCATACAAATCAATGTTTATTAGGTTTTGTTAACTGATGATCGCATTATTTCTCTAATCAACACATCCCCAAAACCAGCAGCTCATCAATGCCTAACATCTCTCCTCTGATTTTAAAAAGCAATCAAAATCTGTGTGGTGGAAAGGGAACAAACATACCAGGGACCTCTTCTACTGGGCTCCAGTCACTCCAATCCTTGGGGCCAACAAACTGGGTTACATTGATGTAACAGCGAATCTTCACATAGTGTGATGTACACTCCAAAGGCATATCTGATGTCCAGTTCCAAGAAAGAATGATGTCTTCATGAGTCAGTTTTGAATAGTAGGTTACCTACAATGTTTTAAAAAAACCAAACCAAACCAACAGAGGCTTTATTAACACCCGTTAGTAACGACATATAACATTCCAGGCATCAACAGAATAGCAAATGAAGTAATTCATAAGATACTGATATGTGGTTGGAGTATCCCACATAACTTTCACTTGTGCGTGACAAAAGCCTAAGCTGCGAAACAGCCCACCTGCTAGGTAGACTGCTAGCCAGAAATACCAGAAGGCAGACATTTGAGGGAGAGCAGGAAGATCACCAAGCATTTCAAAAGGTATATAGTGCCTTCCAATATCCTGGGCCTCTCCCAGACAGGAAAATGTTCCAACTTTTCCAAAATAAAACTCCTCTAGTATTAGTCCTAGGCTGCACATTTTATATTTTCTCCATTCCTAAAAATTATAGAACAGAGCTACAAATTGGCCTGGGGAATAATTGCTGTTGCAAAAAGAAAAAAAAAAAACCAACAAACCAAAACAGTGAAGTGAACAACTGAAGACCACCAAGATTTGAGACATTGCTAGACAAGTAAAACAGAGACAATGGTGTAAAATATCTGCCAAATCCATAAGCAAGTTCTAATAAAACCAAAATTTGTACTAGATTACAAAAAAACCCCAAACAAACAGTGACTATGAATGACTACCAACAGTACCATAGCAGGTGTCCTCATAATTTTGAAACTTAACAAGAAGTTACCTACCAGAAGCATAACTACATTCAGGTTCTGCAAAGCTCTACTATCTGCATTATTCACAGCTTTCTTCAAATGACCTCCCCGGATATAGCCAAGGGCAAAAAATTGTATACATATTTTTCATAAAGTAAGAAAATTACTTACCTCTGCAACTTTTTCCATTGCTTCTTTACGGAGTATCTGTATCTGCCAGAAGGCATCCAGTCCATATGGGAAGACTGATCCGTTATTACTCCACTTCAAATTTAATGCGGAAGTTGAAAAGTCAGGTGTTAAACTAAGAATGCGTGGAGTGAGAGGTGCAAACGCTTTAAAAAGAGAAGGGGGGGGGGGGAAGCCATACTCAAGTCATTAGTCAGCAACACCAGCCCTACAGGTGTTCAACAGTCACATCTCTGCTCTCAACTGGCTAGTAGCCATACAAGCACGTAACTCAAGCTCTGTAATTAAAACGAGATGGGCTTTGTCATTACTTGAACATGAAAGTTCCCAGGAAAGCACAGGTGTTGATGAGTTACCATGTAGCATTTTCTTTTAACATCAGGATGCAGAAGTGTGAGTAACTGCTAATGAATGTGACTCTTCTAATGCACAGTAAGGAAGACTTCCTATTTTTCACAACCTTCATTCGATGCCATAGAGATAAAAGGAAACATAGCAACAATCTTTGAAGTGTATAAGACAACACCTCTAGGCAGCACAATGGAAAAACCCCCAAAGGACAGAGGTGGGTTTGGGAGACCAGCACAGAAAAGAGGACTTGAAACAATAGCAGAGATAAAGGAAAGCAGAAGCACAGGATGGAAGCAGCTTACATGAGGCTCTGAAGAGGATCATGGGGAATGTTGTTTTAAGCTACAAAAAAATATTAAAGGCATGACATGATGGGAATAGAACAGGAAGATTAAACAGAAGCATCTCTTCTACAAATAATGGTGAAGGAAGAGGCTGAGAAGCAGGCAAGGATTATGGTAGTATAAGGGTTATGGCAGTTCATTGGGCCTGATGCAGATAAATCTGTTTTGAAAAAAGGTATGATTTATCCAACTGGCCAAGGCTCTGAGAGACTGTGAAATGTTCAGTACAGTCAACACACCACCTGGGACAACCTGTGATGAAACTGAGAGACTCATCCTGATTGGAGTCAGCAAGATGCTGGAGAACCCCGTGTGCTGACCACATATTTTGAGTTGTGTTTGGTGAAGTTCTCGAGGTGTTCTCGGCTGAAAACTGTCATGGATAAGAAGTACCCCTGACTTTAGAATTTTGACTGCACTAAAGGAATAATCAGGCAAACCAAAACCAAACACTAAATTATGGGCAAGCATGGCAGATTTAAACTCTTTAGATTACAACTTCCTTCTTTGGGAAGAAGGAATTGTGAAAAAGTCTAATTTATCTGTGACTCCAATATGATGCAGCCTACTTCCCAAGCATAAATATATACACTCAGTTTCACACATATTTTAATAGAATAGGCATATGATCCTGTCAGGAATGGCATATAACTTCCCTTAAAATGTTGTGAAAATTTCAGGAATAAATTACTTCATACTGTAGCTATTCAGCATTTAAAATGGAGAACAGGCACTAGGAAGTTTCTTCTGCCTTTCCCAAGTCTGATCAAATGCACTTTATGCCCCATGCAGGTATCTCAGTATGTAAATTAGGAACTTGTTCCACAGAGTGACTAGGGGGATATGACAGCATTGTACTTTGTTTTCCTCCTCACATTCTCTCTTGATTGCTCTGTTATGATCTATGGATAAGAGGGGTTTTCTTTCCCCTGAAGGGGTAGAGAAAACAACCTCTTATATATGGTAGATTCATATGGACTCTGCATATGAACATTTTACATACAGGAAGGCTGCCAAAGAAACCTGTGAGTATATACATTTCTGGAGCAACATTAATCATAATATAAAGGCCTTATGTACACACATAAACCTTGATACTTACAGATGTCTTTCTTGTGAATTTCAAATTCTTTAGTAGAAAAAGCAGTTCCAACAATGCTGTTTGTAGTTATTGTCACCATGCTTGAGCTATCTGGGACTGGAATCTCGACCCTTTCCTCCTTAGTTTTAAAACACACTGGAGAGGGGAGGTCACTGAGAAGACAGAGAGGATTAAGCAGGTATTTCAGCTGATAGGAAGCTAAGGCAAGTTAAGTCTATTTCTAGGTAATTAATAAACCACAGATTCTCCATAATATAACAGAGAGCTCCATATGAAGTTTGTGAAGGAGTAAGACTTGCATGGCCTTTGGTTAGTATCAGATTAACAGGCATTCCCTTGTCTTTCAAGTCACTTTTATCATAGTGATAGACTACACTAGTTGTATAACACAGCTATCTAGTTGTTAAGAGGACACTTCAAAGTGTAAAAACTGATTTTCTAACTGAAAGACACACTTCCGAAACCTACAGTCACTATGAATCAATATTTCAAAATAAGCAAAGTAAAAAACCCTAAATCCCCACAGCACCTCCCCTCCCCTGTATGTTTTCTGACTCCCTCTCCCTCCATTTATTCTCAAATGGATGGCATATGAGTGCAAAGAGCAGGTTTATCCGTGAGCCCATCTCAGAACAAATCTTTTAGCTCCCTTCTGTTGCTCAGCTCGTGGGGAAGGAACAGAACAGCCAACAATGCAGATGGAAATGCAATCTGCACATCACGTTTGTGCAGTGCTCAGCACAATATGATCTGGTCTTTGTCTGGAGGCTGTAGATACATACAGAAAACAATAACGGATGGGTCAAGTCCCTTTGCTCATTATCATTGATATGCAACTAGAAAGGCAAAAGGTGGAAAAATCCAGACCTACCTCTTGGGGGAATGAGAGGAAGGAAAGCAAAGAGAACAATGCCAGACTTCCTGCTGAGGGACTTTTACTCACTTATGAACTGTAACAGGACCGTGGAGCTCCCATCAGTTGCAGGGAAGGACTTGGGTTGAACTTTTAAGATCCGCGCAAGACTCTGGGCTAGCAAAGGCCATCTGAGACTTCAGCGCTCAGATATGCTACTCTTCTTCTGTACTGCATATTATTAGAGGATGTTTAGGCAACTGAAAAACAAAATCTCTTTCCCTCAGGGAGGTCTGCACTAAGCTCAACTCTCAGACTGCTTCAAGGACTCAAGGCTGTTTTGCTTTGCAAAGGAGAAACAGCAGTAGCTGTTCTTGTTTAAAGGGCACTACCTCATGAACTCTACACTCCTGAACTCTGGCCACAGTGTCACATATATGCTTTTTTTGGTATAGAAATGATAGTTGGCAATGCTGGAGGAACAACTAGACACAGAAAATCAAACATGTAGGTGGAAAAAGTGCAGCCAAGCCCTGGGACCCCAAGGACAAGTCTGGGCTGCCTGCAGAATTTACAGGAAAAAAAGACAGTACAAATATCTGGATTAGGTGCAGAATCAAGATACAAAAAGGATTTAAACTCATCCCTAGCACATGATAAGTATTTGGCAGACCGACAGCATAGGCAATTGCACATGTAGTTCTCATTAGTGAAAAACACGCTGAAGATTGAAGGGTTTTTTTGATGTTTTTCAAAATTTTCAACATGCATTCTCTTCAGAAAAGCTATTGTAATTGTGGAATAATTTTTATGTTTCCTCTAATACAATGGTCTCCAGACAGCTTAAAATTTATACAGGTTATAAGACAGCCACCAGGAGACTTTTCATTTTTTTCCACATGTGAATCTCAACACTTATGTCATATATTCTACCGCTTTGGCCTGTAACATCAGGATTTACTTTTCCAACTATCATTTCCTTTTGGATTGAGCCTGGTATGAAGATGTCCCTCATGAAAACTCTGAGCAAGGGCTAGGCAGACACATAGAGAAGTCTGAGTAAATGAGAGCATCTTCCAGTCCTTTGAAGAGAGCAAGCAGGAGATTTTGGCAGGATAATTGTTAGCATGAAACAAGACTTTGCCAGAAACCCTACCATTGCCTGAGTTAAGTGCCTGGAGGGAGCACCACCCAAGGAAAACTTATGGAGAGATGCTGGGAAACAACAGCATCATAAATTCCATGGGCAGTGACTGAAGAATAACTATACTTTCATCACAGTTTGTTAGTTCTCATAGAATTGTTTAGGTTGGAAAAGACCTTTAAGTTAACTGAGTCCAGCCAGAGTTCAATCAGGTATACATAGGACTTACTTGGTAGTGTAACAGAAGTCAGTTTGTCCATGTCTGCCTTTAGAAGAGACATCCCAAGTGCAGATCATTTTCCGTAAATTGTGCGTTACACATTTCAAATTCTTGGGGTGCCCCAGAGAACCTGAAATCATATAAAAAATACACTCACAAACTGCAGGTCAAAAATGACCAACTGTATAACAGCTGCTATTGTTCACATCTATAGTAATTCTTTTTACATATTTATTGAATGCCATGTCTGGCCATTATTTTAAAACTGTTGTATGATTTGTGTTCCTGATTACAAACAGCACAGACTGCCAGACTTCCAGAAGTACCTAAAATCTGGGTTTATACTTGTGTGCAATGACACAGGCAGCTGTTTCTTTCCACAATACTCCTTCCTAATCTAGCCTAATAAACAGGCTTTGGGCCAATGGCAAAACCACAAGTTTTGATGATAAACTTTTCGCTCTCCTCCATTGTCCCACATGGAGGGCAATTAATGATAATGTGTGAAATTGTTGCAGACAGCCCACATGTACAGCAAGAATGTCTTAATGCAAACATTCAGAGCAACTGCATATGCAGAGTATCACAGCTGCATTATGGAGAATTTAACACCTAATTTTGCACTGGTTTACAAGATGCTGTTGGTTGCTAGAAAAGAGATCAGGCTTGCTGCTACCTCCATCCCTACGGTAGTTGTAGGACCACAGAAGCAATGGCTTTTGAACATACATATAGCAGGAAAGTAATTAAGTGGTATCTGTACCAAAGCTAAAAAAAAAAGAAAAAAAAAAGCAATTAGTGAATTACAATGCAATAAACTCACCTATCTCTTGGCTATATATTAAGCTTCTTAAACATAAAATAGCTAATACTAAAAGGCAGCAAAGGCTTGAATTCTTCCTCATTCTTCTACTATTTGTTTTCAGAATGCCAGCTTCAAGCAGGAATAAACATCATTTTTCAGCAAACTTGTCAGTTCTAAAATTAAAAACAAAACAAAACAAAACAAGCTTTGATATTCCAGAGCCACTTTTTGTTCCATCTACTTTTGTTCTTCAGTGCTGCTCCCAGGTATAGTAACTCCTTTTTTTTTTTCACTGTCTGGCAAGCAAACCTTTTACTGTCCCAACCACCCCTTGATGCATACATTTTCAGTGAGCTATTTCAAACAGAACCTCAAGAATCACAGACATGTAAAACTCAACTGTCCACAGGCCTCCTTGAAGACTGAGGCCATAACAGAATAGACATGGCAGGGTATTCCCCCAGGACAGGTCTTTCAAACTTAAAAGAAATCTCACATTCACAAAGGCTCTTGTATACTGTAAACATAAATATCTCCTGCTTCCATTATGGGTTTAAGGTGATAGGAGAGCCCATCTGCTGTCCTCTCCCTTCTGCTCACTTTTCATATTGCTCCTACTCAAAGCTATGAGATGCCCAAAACACTGCAGAATCAGATCTGCTCACTCAGCATCACTGCTTCTATCCAGTGTTTTGTAACAATGTGTGGAGGAACAAAACAGAAAATAAAAAATGAGAGCCACTTCTCTACCAAAAGATACTTGTTGATGTAAATACTGATATTAGATAAAAAAAAAAAAAAAGTAAAATATTACATTTAATGTGCTCTTAGAAGACTAGTGGGTTGCATGTTTTCCAAGAGAAGCTGTTCATCAGGATTGGGGAACACATTCCGTTCCATCCACACATTTGCCACCATCAGTTTTTGTTCTCAAAAACTGCAAAAAACCTTATCCTAAAGTTCAGTCAATCCCTGGTGCATTATTGTTTTCCTGACACCTGAAAGCTCTGATAACCTGAACTTCCTCCCAGAGACCATAACTCCCACATAGCAAGGGGCCTTCACCCAGTGGCCAACAGCAGGAGCCAGACCATTCTCAAGTAAGACCATAGCTGAGCCAGCCTCTCCTACAGAGCAGTTTTGTAAAACTCCCCTTTTGTCCAGGCTACCTCTTTAAAAGTCTCAAGTGGAAAGGCTAATGATGTTGCCTTAGAAATCTCTTCCAAAGCTAGATGTACATCACTGTCAGAATAACAGACTTTTCCTAAAAGCATCTGTAATTTTAAAAGACACCTCTCTTCACTGAAGTCCTCTGCACCACTAGAAGTATGCTCCTATGCTCCTACAACACAACCGTATATTTTCGTTTTTTTTTTTACTGATTCTCCCTCAGGGGACAGTTGGGAATTCCACAAATGGTCTCCTATAGTGTGTGAGGAGAAACATACCAGCACTACATCAAACCACCCAGAGCTGCTCACAAAGGGACACTTCTCTATTCCTCTTGCTCTGCAATAACCAGATTGAGGGAAGGGGACACAGGCAGCACAGGAGCTGAGAGATGCAATGGCAAAGGCCAGTGTTACATCTGGAGGGAAGAAACGTTCTTAGAACTTAATAATTATTTTCTTTTCAGCATGTTCTCAAGACAACTGAAGACCTTGTTAAAAACAAATTCGTTTTCACGTAAGGATGAATCAGGAACCCGCCAGAACATAAAATACAATAGTCTATGTGCCAGAAATCCCCCACTGCATTTTGGTGTCTCTCAGGGTTTTCATATTGTATTTGTCCATGTTTTTAATGCAAATACGGGATGTGACCTCCAGGTTTAAATTTTGTTCACAAACATTTAACTTCATCAAAAATGTGAAGATCTCTCAGACAGACCCGAGAGTCAGATGAATAAAAGGACTGATTTCTATTTGCAATATACATGTAAATTACATCTATCTGTAAGTAGTTATTCAAAGGCCATTTCTGGTTTGCAGAAAAGCCCAAAATCACAATTTCACATTTTATATCAAAAGCACTTGACAGTCCCCTGCCAGCAGAGGCCAATGAAAGAAAATGAAAAAGAAATAAAAAAGAAAAAAAAAAAAAAAAGAAAAAATAAATAAGAAAAAAAAGGATAATTATATCACAAGACTCTCACTTTCTAGACACATTAGCTGTACAGGATTGTGCAAAACCTGTTTGGTCATGCCAGGTTTACAAGGCAGGTTCAGCAATTACACGTGTGTGTGGTTCAAGAAAATCTTCCGGTTTTCTGCACGCTCTTTTAATACACAGCATACTGAGTAGTCACCCCACTGCAGAAGTTTTAAGAGGAACATCATAGCAATCAATTACAAGAAACTTGAGTCATAGCAAATTCTCCTAACTCACATATAGTTTTAATTTCTGTTTCAGAGTCAGGAACCAAAGAGAACCTATGTACTTTTAATGCAGAGCATGAGGAGTGTCTTGTAAACCACAATCTTTGGTAAGAAGTGCAGACTCCCTGGCTCCTGCCTTCTCATATACATTTTATAGCTTGCTGAAAAGTCTGCAGCTTGAAGCCTCATGTCATGTAACTAAATACCGTTAGTCAGGAGAAAGATGCCCACTTAAAAGCTTGTTTTAATTATAACGTTACAAAATAATTGAAGTAATTGAAAAATAAGAAGTTCACTTTCTTTGGATGAAAGCTGCCTTCCATCAGTTCAAGATTAATTCAAACAAGGCATGGAGACTTATCCTTTCCCTGGAGAGGTATGAAAAGCACGATATCCTTCAGGCAGATAGATGTACACGGACAGGACAATATAAGAGTGAGAGATATTTATTTAGTACAAGATCACTCAACATTGTTAGAGGAAGACAAAACATTGAACAGGTCTGGCTAGAGTGCAACAGGTGCAGTTGGTACTAAGCATAAATGTCTTTCCCTTGTAAGTATTTTTAAAAAGTGGCACGGAGGGGGCCAGACCTCTGCATCAGAAAGAGCAACTGCAACTAAACCATTTTAACAGTTGTCCATCTTAAAAATCATCAGCCATAGCACATCCCATAACAATCTCATTTCCCTGGGTAATCTATTCATGTCACTTCATTGGTACTATGATTAGTGTTCCCAATCTGTTACACAACTATCTCTTGCTCCATTTTAAGCACATTACTTTGTCCTATCTCCAGCAGACAAAGAACAGTTTATCCTCTGCCTTGCAGCAACCTCTTACATAAAAGATGACTGATATCAGGTCTCTACAAGTTCCTCCCTTAAAAAACTCCATTTTTTTCACCATTTCCCAGTCTCAGTTTCTAGATTTCTGATTGTTACTGGAACAAATATTTCTCTGTGGACCAAATCTGCTGCATCCTCAGCTTTGAAATACTTCTGCCTCCACAGGCCAGAGCATTATCAAGCACAATGAAGGAACTTTTCTAAGGCAAACTTATGCATCATACGTGTTTACACAGCCCATGCCATATTTACTTTCTTCCAACATTCAGACCTTGTTGACTCAGTTTCAGACTGTGAACCAGCCCCGGATACTACTGTATAAAGCTGCCATGTAGCTGTTTATCTAGTACTTCAGACTCCAATCTCATCCTCAAATGTACTGCAAACCTCTTGACTTAGCATGAGTATATTTGCACAGCAAAAAAAAAAAAAAAAAAAGGCCTTGCCTGAAAAGGATTTTAAAATTTCAAAAGTGAAAAAAAGGTAAAACCCTGACATAGATCTATGCTAAGGAACGACATTGTTGTGTATCCAAAAAGCATTCACGTGCAAATTCAAGGCATACCAACAGCAAAGGCACTGCAGGCTTCAGTATATAATTGTCCATATTTAAGAGCAGCTACTAAAAGTAGGATTTCACAATAACTGTTGGAAGCTCCAGTACATGGAGATGTCCTGATTTCTGCTCAGTGGTTTATGTTGTGCAGAGGAACTACCCTTGTGCCTGTAGTCACACCAAAGTAATTTTAAATTGCCTTTTATGCAGAGAAGCTAACAAAGGAATGACTGGATTCAGATTCTTAATCACTGAAGCTAACAGATGGTAACCCTTATTTAAAACAGCTCAATATCAACTGTAGACTTTTAGATTACTTTTAACAATGTTTTAATGCATACAGTGCACCTACTGGTGATCAGATAGGTAAGAGAGGTAAAGTACTCCAAGTCAATAATGTGTGCCTGGGAAAATATATGTGGACAGCTTTCCTTCAAAACATTGTCATCTGTAAAGAAGGTTAAAGGTTCTGTGACAAGCTGAGAAAACGAGGGCAGCAGCTCTTTGTCAGTGACATTACCAGCCACTTTAGACTTAACTTCTCAAAGGGAAAACCTAGAAGATAGCTGGTATCTCTTCTACTGATTGTTTAGTACTACTTCTTGGCTTAACTGGTACTGCATATCTTTTTTTTATAGCATAGCTGACCAAAGTTCTCTAATCACAGATATTCTCCAAAGTTGTGTTCTACTTTTGAGTTTTCTGGTCTCTAAATGTATTTAATTGTCAAGTGCTTGGAAACCATTTGGAAAACAAACAAAACAGATTAAAAAAAAATCAAAAATCTTTTTGGGCTGCTTTCTGCCTGTTGTTTGATGTGCCATTTACAGATTTGCGGAACTGTTATTTTGAAAATGACCACAATTTTTATGGCTATTTTTGTGCTTCACAAGCAGATACCAAAACAAAAACAAAAACAAACAAACAAAAAAATCCAACAAAACAAACAAAAAAACCAAACAAACAAACAAAAAAAAAATCAACCACCTAAAAAGTCAGTTTAGCAAAACTAAGTGGGAAATATTAGATGAAACCATGAAACCAGTAAACACATACCTATTCAGCAAAAGAGAATAAATCCATTTGCCAATAAATTTTCTGAAGCTACAATTTATTTGTTTGTTTGCTTTTTTTCTCTCCAGTTTAAAGTATCATCATAATAATTTCCCACCAAATGGAACATGAAAAGCTCTCAAGTAGATTGATTATACAGCACAACACAAAAATATTGTAGAGAGTGATGGCAGGCTGCATTTTTGGCAATACTGAACGGCCAACACCCCAAATACAGCCAGGCAGAAATGCAGGTACTAAGTATATGCATAGATCAAAACCTTATTGCTAGAAGAATAATTATTATTCTTAGCAGGTGGAGAACACTCATTTGACTTGTCTCTGCCCGAAGATACTAATTTAACCTTCAAAATAAAAGAAAACATGCCTATGTCCAGATAAAAATGCATATATCAAATTACACATTCTACAATTGCCAACAGAAAGCTTACAAAAAAATTCCCCTATCTGTAAGACCATGCCAGAAGTACACATTTCTGGGAAACCAAGCGAATTGCCAATACAGCTGACAGTAAAGACAATGAACACAGAAACAGAAGATGAACTGGCTTTCTTTACAACCACTTTGCTGATCCCACAGCCTTCAGTCTTTGACTTTAAAGCTAGCTGAGTAATAAAAAAATGGAAGTAGAAATAATAAAATTTATTTGAGGGGGTTTGGCTATTTTTCAATTGAGTACATTCTTCCATGTCCTTAAAACAATTCACAAAGTTGAGACAAAAAATCTCTCTTTAGTAATCTACATGCAGGCTTTCCCTCTCTGTTTTATAACATGGCACGACTCCACATTACAAAAGTTTCACAGGACATGAATCACTAAAACTCGTTTATAAATGAAGACTGAATCCCACTTGGGAATCTGGCTTTCCCCAGTTCTGAGGAATTAATTTAAGAATCTGCTATTTCTCCTTCCGAAAGCTGACAAAATAATGAAGTTGCCTATCTGTATCAAGTGTACTCTCCTAATCTGCAGCAGAGGAAAAGGAAACAAAGACAGGGTGTTAAGACATTATACAGTAAATGTGCAGGAGTGCACAAGGCCAAATTTTGAGTCCTTCAAGACGCATTTTGTTTTCTTGGGTTTTTTCCTGTCAAGTACAAGAAGAAAAAACTCCCTCCTCACTGCTTCCTCTAGCTGCCAAACAGCAGCATCACCTCTGAGACACTGCAACACCACTGCAGGTACCTTGCAGCCACCTTAGCCTGCTTCTGCTCTGCAAGGTGAAGTGAGATGTCAGGACACAACAGACAAGCTCAACCCAGGCATTGACACTTCAACAATTCATTTTCAAAGCTCCTGGTCAAAAGCACCATCTACAATGGCAAGCATTCTGTCAAGAATTTTTACTAACAAGATTAAAGGTGCACCCCAGCTGGAGTAATTATTTCACCTGGCTCAGAGTCTAAGGCCAGTGAGCAGCTGCACCTGCTTTCCAGTATTTCCAGTTCTTCCTTTCTTCCAATCCTAGAACTGCTGAACACTACTGAAATACAAATAAACAAGCTGCAGACTGGGAGAGCTGGTGGCTACTTCCAGGCAGCAACTAGCACACAAAGCACATTCACCTGGCAAGGAGAGAAAACACTTTGCATGGGTTTTCCTGATTTCAGGAGGGCAAGGCATGAAGACTACAGACAGAACAGGGATCAGAAAGGTTTGAAGTCATTTGCTTAAGAAATCCATGGACAAGCACCACAAACCAAGGGTGGTTTCACAAATGCATTTAGAACCCATTGGACAGCACAACACACATACACACACAGAAGCTGAGACCCTTAGAACTTGCCTGTAGAAAGAAATGAAAGTATACAGAAGCAGCAAATGTCCAATAGTTTAATCATAGCGATGGACACAGTTTTGAGAAGGATTTCCAAAATACAATGGAAACTCCTTCAGGTTACTCATGTCACTAAAAAAACCTACCAAACAAGAATGAGCCATGTGGCATATAGAGACAATCGAGCAGAATATCCCTGCTGGGACAGACAGGCTGGAGAGAAAAAAGCATCACAGTGATATTGAAGAATCAGAGCAGTCAGCCACAGCAGTGATTGAAAGGGCAGAACAAAGCAAGAGACACTCTAGGAATCAGTGATTTATTTTTACCTCAGTTAGAACTGAACCCTTTAGACAACTTTTTTTGTTGTTTCTTTTATTCCAAGCTAAATATATATTTTGCATACTTTGCCTTTTGTTCACACTGAGCTATGCCTGGTTTCAATTAAACTGTATGCTAATTTGGAAACTGTTAGTCCTGCTGGAGTCATTTGCCATGTATTGCCCAGTGTACATCAGACAAGAATGGTCCCTAAGCAGATGTTACATCTGATAGTCCTAGCATGAGTTTTTTTTCAGAAGAACAAAGACACTTTCAAAAGAAAACCGGGTGTTTTAACTTCCTTTCAGAAGTCCTCACCCATATCAAACAGGCACTGAGCATGTGGTTAAATACAAATACATCCATCACTGCTAGGTACACAGCACTGCTCTCCAGATGGTACCAACAGAAAACAAACTTTTCTGAGAAACACAGTGAATCCTAATAGTACCAAAAATAGACAAGGTATGTTTCGGGATATCTGCAAGCCTGTTCATGATTTATTGTTGTTATATATTAGGCAAATGTTATTACAGATTACCCTGTAAAGCTTATAAGACATCAGAAAAGGCATGCTTGAGAGGTCTGGATTGCAGTCCAGTAAAAGTTGAGTTCACTGTGCAGTTACTTCCTCAGTAGGGTCTCTCCATCTAGCTGCAGAGTTCCATGAGTTTGTAAGGACATAGCAGGCTGAGAACTCACCTCCTTGTTCTGAGGGAAATGAATCTGGGCAGAGTGTTCAAAGGTTACTGCCAGGGTAAGAGGACAGGGAAAGCATTATCAGATAAGCCCGATTTCCTCAGGAAGTCAGCTCAAATTAACAAGCACAGATTATTCTCCCATAGAGGTGCAGATGGAAAACACCTCATCATCTGAACAAAGAACAAGCAAAGGGGTAAAGGTTACGGGACGCTATTGGCCAAAAGAGAAATTCTGATCTTCTAGGCTATCGTGCCCTACAGGAGAAGGAAACGACTCCAAGTCATTTACACACTTGTATTTTAACCCATTCAAAAATTTGCTTAATACTTACTACAACTGGCAAATTAATACTGCAGTAAGGTGAAGGGCTCATGTATTTGTGTAAATCTGATACAGCTACACACACTTCCTGATATGCTTGAATTTGGTAACCTCATGGTCAACAAACTTCCTTGAATTCTTGCACTTTGCAACACAGCATAGAACAAGTACACCAAGCAAAGGTGCACAAGTCCAATGACTTTGCATATATAAAAACCACCTCTTATGATGAATGGTATGGCTACCCACTATGACTTTTCAATACTTAATACAGGTACAAAGCACAGAAAAAAATCTTCCCACATTTTTTGCAGTGCATAAACCTAGAATCAAATGAAAATACACAGAGGTTTCCCATTTCTCCAGCCCTTGTTGCATTTTACTGATATGTAACTGAAATAAAACACAAACCAAATATTCCAAAGTGCATTTCATTTTTTGGGGACTACTGTTAGTCTCTGTGTAACCTCAAGACAGGAATCTTCTGAGGAAAACATCATTTGCCCACGTTGGCAATTGTGCTTTACTCAGTGTATCATCCAAAGGCCAGCCCATGTCACTCAGACTTTACAAAGAGGGCTGCAGAAAAAAAATTGTTGCTCCTCACAAGAGTCATATTATATACAGAATCTGTCTCTGCTGGTTCTCTTCAGCTTGTATGTCCTTAAAGAAGTTGACCTTATTAATTAAAGAGTTTATTTTCCTTAATCTGTCAATGTCCAAAACCTTAGTTTGAACTATATGACCTTTAATCTTCTTTCCATCACAGGAAAAGTCTATTTAGTTTTCTACGAGAACACTAATAATTACTGAAGCAATTCCAAGTGTGTTATTTTTTAAACAACCGGCAATGACCTGAGGGTTGGAATCCTTCATTGTTTACAATGAAATCTGTGGTAATCAAATTATTTTTAAGGTACAAAGAACCAAGTCCAAAGAAAGTCTCTCTTGATGTGTACAAACACCATATAAATAGATCAAATGCTGAAATGTGGCTTTCACATTAAATAATATATTGAGAATAATGAGCAACAGTTATGTAATATCCTTTTAGAGTGAATGTAAGGAATGAGAGTCACTTACGAGAAATAAATTGATTTTTTAGTAATCGAGAGAACGGGCAATTCCTGAAACTATAGATCTGTATTTTCTGATAAATTCCCATTGTATTAATCTTTCTTGAGACTTTAAGATCTCTCATGCCCTGCTGTATTTCCACTCTTTGTAAGTACCAGACATGTCACATGAAGACATACTGTGGCATGTCAGCATGTGTAGGTTACCCTTCCACTGGGGTGAGCAAATGCTTTCCCCTCTGCTCCACTCCCAAATGGACACGGAAGTGCTGCCATTCCCCTTCCAATTTCTCCAAAGAAGGAAGGTCTACAATATAGTATGACACTATTAGAACAAGTCTGTCCATGTGTAATTATATAGCAGTTGGCACTTATTTCTTCTGTGTACTATTTTAATTGAACCTGCAGCATTGCTCTCCTCCAGCTTTTCATTTATGCATATAGAGGCATATCCTCCTTCTAAGGCGGCAATACTGTTGGAATTAATCTTCAGTACTCAGAAATACAAATACTGACTTCTACCACTGATACATACCAGAGCTGTGTTTCTTCCCTAATGAACTTTCACAGTTACACAGACTTAAAAGAGACAACTGCCAGACTATAAAGAATAAATATTAACACTTGCACTTGTGCATGCATGTACATGGACACTGCTACTGGAAACTAAGACCTGCTCTCTCTCACACACATGCCTGCTCATGGTACTGGTACCCTCTCATTCTCTTGTTGTTCTCTGCTTTCATTGGACCCACAGACCCAGAAGACATGCAGGCACACCTAATCCAGCTGTCTGAAGGTAATACTCCTCCTTGTCTGCTCTGTTCCTCCTACAGAGGTCTCCAGCTCCCTGCAAGGCTCAGTTCTCACAGCAGCACAGCTAGAAATCCAGTGCTTCAACTTAAACTGATTAATTCATCTCATCCTTTGAGCCCCTCTAATAGATTTTGACACCTCAAAGATACAGACAGCCTCATCTCAGTTTTACTGTACTCCTCCATGTTGTCCCCAGCTCCACCAACATGCAGCACTTTCTTAACTGTATTGCCCTAACTGAAACAAATCACTTACTGCCATGCTAAAGGCAAAAAATTTAATTGTAAAACAACTTAATCAACACCTGGTCTTCCACTTCAAATAATTTATTATTATTAATTCATTTTAAGCAGAACATTGTTGTAAAACAAAACACAAAAATGTTCAGATTTTGTTTTCAATTTCTGCTAAATTATTTCAAATTCAATTCAAGATAGACTGAGATCTCTCAGTCCACAACAGTGAAAAGGATGCTAAAAAATTCCTAAGTTTATTCAGAATACTCTAAATGAGAAGTTTGCATCTTGTCTGTGGGTTGGATTTATCCTAGAATGGTTCTTGATTTTGCTTAATGTAAATAAACTAGCAGGTCTTTAGCTATTTCATGGAGGGTCTCCGAATGGAAAACACTCTATAAAGTACTGTATAAAATGCTGTATAAAATACTTAGTAGAGGGATAAAATAATGCAGCAAACTCTGCACCATTAAAATAATGCTCAGCAAAAGGAACAAAGCAATAAAGAACCGAACATTTTCAAATAATACCCAAGACAGCTAGGACCTGTATGTTGTAATTTCTCCTGCTGTAAAATAAAGCAATGCTTTTCTGTGATTCCTTCTAGAACTTAACAAAAGCAGTGATTTGAGCCCCTGAGCAAGTGCTGAGGTAGTAGTGGCTGTAAAGCTGATTATGCCACACATTCAAAACTGAAAGCAGCTCACAGAAAATTGAGACTGCTACTAACAGGACAGAGAGCGAGTCAGTTCCTCAAGTCTTTCCTGACCTGATTCACACTTAGAATAAGAATACAAAACAGAAAATTTCAAAGCCGTAACTGTACTTCATCTTCTATCTTCATATAATTTTCACATTACCATCACTACATCATATGTACCTTGCATTTGCCTCTTCTCTCTTAACCCTCCCCTGAAACCAAGATTCTTCTCCTGAAGGTCTCATTTTTTTGTTTGCTTTCTCTTCTCAAGGGTGACTGTAAAAAAGGGCTGTGGAGTGGGAAAAACAACCTTGGATTTTACACGCACAAGTCATTTCAACTTTGTTGTCTCTGTTTAAAAAGGTTTTTCCTTCCTGCAGTTATTAGTAAATCCCAAGGTTTACTTCTTTCAGTAAGATGTTCAAAAGAAAAAAGATTTCTTACTTACTAGCTTCTGTCAACAATAAATCCCGTATACCTACACATTGGCATGGAAAAATCTTTCCCTGTGGAAGGCTGCTCATCATATTTTTCATGCTTTGTTGCTGATATGTTTAACTTTTTTGTTTCACAGCTCAGCGATGAAGCAGCTATTGTTTACAAACTGCTGAGTAAGTTCAACTGTGGGAACAAGAGATGTGCAGCAATTCTCAATGATGTCTCTGGTGGCTGCAGACTGAGGTGCCCAGACACGAGGGGAAATGCTGGGGGTGAGGGGAAATCTAATTGCAGAGAAGAGAGTCTCCTGCTTTAAGTTAATTGGACAACTAACCTTTTGGTGTAGTTACAAGAATGACATGTTCTGCTTCAGTTTATTTTTAGTTTCTATTCCAGCATTTCATTCCTTTGGAAAAACTGTACTCTTTATGCATCTAATCAGGTCCATCCAGATATAGGCCAAGCACGTTCTTATAACCTTACCTGTCTAAATCCAGAGACCAGCAAAACCTCTAATGTAAATTTCACAGTATGAAATGCCCACATCTCACTTTTTCTTCCTTTTGTGAAATCCTCTTCTGCAAAAGCTTGTGCCTCTCTCCGCACAAGTCATTAAAACTCACATAGCATTTAAAAATAACACACCTCAGACATCTCTGGAGAGTACTCTGCTTTTCCCATTTCTGCCATTTTCTATATTAAAGAGCTATACAGTGGATCTGTGCAAGGATCATATTTGCAAAACATGTTTAGATGACAATGCATATGGCTCAAAGACATAAATATTTGGTTTTAGAATAATATATACAGAAAGTCT
>JAAGNO010007763.1:3039-41786 GCA_033439905.1 Ceryle rudis | reverse complement strand
CAGAGCTGGATGCAGTATTCCAGGTGAGGTCTCACCAGAGCAGAGTAGAGTGGTAGAATCACCTCTCTCAATCTGCTAGCCACACTTCTTTGATGCAGCCCAGGATGCAACTGGCCTTCTGGGATGCAAGCACACACTGGCTGCTCATGTCCAGCTTCTCATCTATCAGCACCCCCAAGTCCCTTTCTGTAGGGCTGCTCTCTAATCGCCTTATCCCCAAGCTTGTATTGATAGTGGGGATTGTTCCGGCCCAGGCTGCACTTGCTTTTGTTGAACCTCATGAGGTTCACCTGGGCCCACCTCTCCAGCTTGCCTAGGTCTTTCTGGATGACATGGTGTTCCTCTGATCACATCCATAGGTCGTCCCTTGTCCACTGATGCAGTCACTCTGTCATAGAAAGCCACTAGCTTTGTCAGGCAGGATTTCCCCTTAGTGAAGCCATGCTGGCTGTCCTTGATCACCTCTCTGTCCACCATGTGCCTTATCAGGCCTTCTAGGAGAATCTGATCCCTGATCTTCCCAGGCACAGAGGTGAGGCTGACAGGTTGGTAGTTCCCAGGGTCCTCCTTTCTACCCTTTTTAAAGATAGGTGCAACATGTCCCTTCTTACAGTCACCAGGGACTTCACCTGACTGCCAGGACTTTTCAAATATTATTGAGAGGGGCTTGGTCACTACACCTGCCAGTTCACTCAGAACTCTGGGATGAATCTCATCAGGTCCCATAGACTTGTGTATGTTCAGGTTCCTCAGGAGATCACAAACCTGATTTTCACATACAATGGGAGTGACTTCACCACCTAGATTCCTGCCTTGTAGTTTTTTGACTTGGGAGGTGTTGGGAGAGAGGTTGCTAGTGAAGACTGAGGAAAAAAAGTCATTGAGAACCTCAGCCTTCTCTTCATCTGTTGCTGCTAGCTCCCTGTTCTTGTTCTTCAGGGGGGAATGTTTTCTTTCACCTTCCTTTTTTCATTGACGTACCTGTAAAAGCCCTTCTTGTTATTTTTTGCATCCCTTGCCAAGTTCAGCTCCAACCATGCCTTGGTCTTCCTGACCTCATGCCTACACAATTGGGCAGCATCTCTGTACTCTTCCCAGGACACCTGTCCCTGTTTACACTGCCTGTGTATCTCGTTCTTGCTTTTTAGCTTGACCAGCAGGTTGTGACTCAGCCATGCTGGTCTCTTCCCTTTCTTGATTGATTTCTTACATTTAGGGATCGAGAGCTCTTGTATTCTATGAAAAGAGCTTCTAAAGATCTGCCAGCTTTGTTATGCTCCCTTGTCCATGAGGACCATTTCCCACGGTGTCCTGTTAGTTAACTCCTTGAAGAGCTGGAAGTTTGCCTTTCTGAAATTCAGGGTCCTGACTGTACTCCTTGACTGATTTCTGACCCTTAGTAATGTAAATTCCACCAGTGCATGGTCACTGCTGCCCAGGCTGCCTCCAATCTTGAGGTCCTTGACAACCTCACCTGCATTGGTGACCAGTAGATCCAGTATTGCATTCCCTTGGGTAGGGCTGTCTATTACTTGTCCCTGCAAGTTCTCATCAAGGCACCCCAGGAGCCTTCTTGACTGCCTACTGCTGGCTGTATTACTTTTCCAGCAGATGTCGTGGTGATCGAAGTCCCCCAGCAGGATGAGAGCCTGTGAGTGCAATACCTCCTATAGCTGGAGTAAGAATGCTTCTTCAGTAGTCTCCCCTTGATCAGGAGGCCTATAGTAGACTCTGACCACAAGGTTCCCCTTGTTGCCTTGGTCTCTAATTCCTAGCCATAGGCTTTCAACTTGCTTGTGGCTATTCTTTAGGGAAATTTCCTCACATTCAATCAATTTCTTAACATAGAGGGCAACATCTCCACTCTTCCTTCCCCTCTTGTCCCTTCTGGGACAAAGAGCCTGTAGCCGTCGATAGCCACACTCCAGTCACAGGATTCATCCCACCACGTTTCAGTAATGGCCACTATGTCGTAGCCTTCCAGAGCACAGTAGCTTCCAACTCTTCCTGTTTGTTGCCCATGCTATGTGCGTTCGTGTAGAGAGGCACTTCAGCCGGGCAGTTGGTTGTGTGCCCTTTCCAGAGAAACACCCATTAATTCCCTTGAGGTGCTTCCCTGATGTTTTCCTGTTGGCTGTTACTATCCCAGGAGCCCCTGGCTCATCTCCATGAGATTTTGGCAGTGATGCTGTGTCCCCAGCGTGCTGCAGGGTAACAGGCTCAAGTTCCTTACTAGCCCCCTACACCTGGACAACCCTGGTGTGTCATCCCTCACCTTGTGACACAAAGACCTGGTAGTATCATTATCCCCCTCCTCCTTTGTATCTACTTGATCATTCCCAGGTTCTACTGTGAGTCCAAGCTCACTGATAGCTCTTGCATCTTCACCATCACATGGCTCATTGTGTCCTACTTCCCCTGAAATAGCAGTGGTGCTGGCACACTGCCCCACAGATGTCCTAGGCTTGTTTCCAGAGAGCCTGTTTTTTCCCCTTTCCCTCTTTGAATCTAGTTTAAAGCTCAGTCAATGAGCCCAGTCTATTCTTGTGACAAAATCCTTCTCCCCCTTTGAGAGAGATGCACCCCATTTGCCGCGAGCAGGCCTGGCATCATGTAAATTGACCCATGATCAAGAAACCCGAAGTCCTACTGGTGGCACCAGGTATGAAGCCATGAATTGATCTGGTTGGTCCTCCTCAGTCTTTCTGAGTTGGTCCCTGTGACGGAGGGGATAGAAGAGAACACCACCTGTGCTCTCACTCCCTAGACCAGTTGACCCAAGGCCCTGAAGTCTCTCTTGACAGCCCTCAGTTTTCTTCTTTCAAGGTCATTGCTGCCTATCTGGAAGGTCAGTAATGGATAATAATCTGTAGGCTGTACTGGTGTAGGAAGATTTCTTACCATGTCTTTAACTCAGGCCCCTGGGAGACAGCCAACTTCCCTTAGAAGTGGGTCAGGTCTGCATATCAGGTCTTCAGTTCCCTTCAGGAGGGAGTCACCTATAACAATGACTCTTCTGCGTTTTTTTTTGCTAGATGTTTTGATGCTGGGCATGGGCTTCCTTAGTTTTGGGAACACTTCCAAGCCAGGTGATTCATCTTCCTCATTGGTTGGCTGCACTTGCAGGGAATCAAACCTGTTCTGCAAGGCCACCTGGGAGGTTTGGGGAATAACTGAGCCAACACGCCTGCCTCGGTAGGCAGGAACTTGTTGCCATTGCCCCCTGTCAAGGGGGTGGGGTAACTTGGGCAAGGCAGTAGTTTGCTTGCTGCCTTAACCATAGACCTGCCTCCACTCCCTCTTTTCCTTTAGGTTTCTGCCTTCAGTCTAACAGGTACAGGGTGTAGGGGGTACCAGACCATCGGTAATTTTTAATGGGTGTTCCCTCTTCAGCCTCAGAGCGGGCAGTTTGGCTCCACCAGTCAATCTCTTCCTCAGCTTCCCTGATGCTCCTAAGCCTTTCAACTTTGGCTTGCAGCCTTTCAACTTCGCCTTGAAGCTGTGCTGCTTGCTAGAGCCTATCATCAACCTACTCACACCATGCATAGCTCCCTGCTGCCAGGGAGAGGCTGAGGCATTCCTTGCAGCCTGTGACCTGAACCATGATGTTCTTCTGTGGGAGCACTGTCTGAGTTCCC
This sequence comes from Ceryle rudis, assembly GCA_033439905.1. Lineage (NCBI taxonomy): Eukaryota > Metazoa > Chordata > Aves > Coraciiformes > Cerylidae > Ceryle > Ceryle rudis. The sequence continues at coordinate 38,148 of JAAGNO010007763.1, read as the reverse complement.
ACCTGCAGGTGGTACAAGTATTGGTCTGGCAACAAGAACCTTCCAGGAAATGGTTTGGCATGGTGAAAACACTGAATTAATGCAAACTGACAGACTTCAACCAGCACTAACCTTTCACACTGTGTATCTCCACACAGCAAGACTTTCTTCACCTCTGTTATCTGCCTTCCATTCTCTTGACAAAATTGCCATCCTTCAAGTGAACAGACATTGCAAGAACCAGTACCAAGTTATTCCACCCACTTGTAAGTATTTCTGGTCCTTAGTGTGGTATGACCAACTGTCAGTATGTTCTGGCTCTCCCTCACAGAGTTGGGTTCTCTTGGGGTGGTCCATCAAGCCAGTTCGAGCACTACAGGCACTCAAGGCTGGCCCCTCTCCCCCAACTCTGTTTTCTTCCCCAGTGGGGCTGCTGGGGTCCTATTCTGACCACTCTCCAGGACAGTCTGCAAGCCTTCCATGGCTTCCAGGCAGGAGGGACACTTAGCAGCAGCAGGCTTGGCAGTAGGCATTATCCAAGACTTGGTACTCTTAGGTCATCTGGACTTTGCAGACATGACTGCTCTTGTAAAAATAAAGCAGCCTGCAAGGCTGTGAACATCAGTTGCCCACTCCCCAGAGGGTGGGAATGGCCGCCTGCCCTCCTTGCAGGGCTGAAGGGTCCTGAGCCACCAGAACTTCCCTGTGCAGCAAACAGGGCTCACTCACAAGGCACCCCAATAGCACCGAGGGCTCAACAGTCTTCCAAAGAAGGAAAATACATTCAGGTCCTCCTATGCTTTTTAAAAAAAAAAAAAAATAACAGAAGCAGTTTCAAAGGGTTCTCTGTTCCTGCACAAGCTGCCTCCACCTGAAGGAAAGGCCTGGAAGCCCAAAAGTATCTCATCAGCTTTTAGTTAACTTTCCCATTCATGTCTGGCCTTACAAAATGAAAGTAACAAGGTCACAGTAGCATCCTAGTTTTATTAAAACTGACCTGCAGGCAAAAGGATAAAACTATTACATAAACACTCTGATCCACGTATATTATCTTAAATAGAGGAGGGAGTCAAACCAGGACACTGGATAAAATATTCTGAAGCTCTTTGAAGCAGTTAAGTTCCTGAGCTCCATTTTACAGACAATAAGGCAACATCCCTGCACATAATTTTTTTTTTTTTTTGATAATTTTTATACATTTTTCTATGGTACAAGAAAAAAAAAAAAACAAACCAGAGTTCACAATGTACACTTCTTACACTATTTTCACAGCTTCTGAACACTATACACTCTTTTTTTAATAAAGATACATTGTAATAAATAGTGCACCCTTAGTAGTTTGTGATGATCTATGTTTAATAGACTAAGACTGTCCTTCCATGCAGCCACACATGCCACAGCACCTCAACCCTGACTCTGCCACTGGCAGCTCACAGCTTTGCATTTCCATTTCCCATCCATTGAAAGCAAACTGGTCATGTTGCTAAAGACAAGCTCTGATGGGGTTGGTGCCAGGGAACGGACCCCAGCCATTCTGGGACTGCAGAGCAGGCAGGCACTGGCATTAGAGGGAAATGGATTTTTGGGTGGGTCCATCTCAGTGTTGGCCTTCTGAAAGGTTTTTGAGCTCCTGGGGGATGTGAATCAGACTTTAACATCTGAAAGGTGGGGGCAGAGGCAAAGCGCCTCTGCATGTGGCTGTGGGTCTTTACTGGACCTGCAGCTCTTTGGTCCCCACAGCTAGCACCAGAGGTTCCACTACAGGTAGCTGAAGCTCATGAGAAGAATCACAGCTGTGGGGATTGGCAAAGACACAGAGAAGAGACAAGTTTTCTGAGGCTACAAGGCTGTGGGTAGAATTGCCACTTTTGACAAGCTACACATCTGGTTCAACCAATCCTTCCATGTAATTCATCAGAGCTGTGGAGCATGACTAGATACTTCAGAAAGCTCTGCCTTGTCTATATTGGGAAGACTTTAGTGACTGCCTTGCCTGACTAGCAGTCCTGGAGGAACACAACCCAGGAAGGTCAGGAGGACTGCACCTCTGCCTGGCCAGGAATGCTGTGCCCCAAGGGATCACATTGGTATCTGCCTTGGTGTCAGAGGGACCAGCTCCAACAGTTGAGTGCAAGACATGCAGTGCTGCAAGGATGTCACCTCTGCAGCCAGAGAAACACCAAGTGTCCACAGGAGCACAGCCTTGGCTCTCTCCCAACTGAGCAGCTGCAGCAGGGATGTGCTGGACTCCAGAGCTCCCACATCAGCCTGCTTTGCACTTGGTAGCAATGGTTTGACATTGGAAGCCCTTCCTTAGGAATCCTGCCAGTACCGTTGTGTTTCCACTCACATTGCGTCTCTGGCCCTCTAAGTCCTGGGTCCGGTTTTACCACAGAGCTTTGACAGTAGGTTGCTTTAAGACCTACCAAGTACCCACACTAGACAACTCAAAATAGAAATCAGAGATCCCAGAGCCTGTCTTATCTTTGGTATGCTACTAAATGCCTGAAAACTGCAATGTTTTCTGGAAAAAAATTATGCCAATTTAAAAAAAAATTAGTGATGCTCTTTTTTGCTCAGCAATGGACCAGGTGACAGCTTGCCTGGCCCTGCTAGCCTAGCTAAATGAACCCCACATCATCTCTACCTGCACCAGTCCCCATGCGGTTGCCTCTAGGATGTAGTAAACAGGAGTAATAGGAGGGTCACAAAGGAGGTTAAATATGCCCAGAGGGTGGTGAGCAGAGTCTCAGCAAGCCAAGCAGAGTGTGACATCTGCAGCAGTGTGGCAGGCACAGAGCCCATGGTGGCAGTGAGACATCCCTACTGTCCTGCTTGCAGTGGCAAGAAGGAAGTGCTAAGGTTTGGTGCTGAGGGATATTGGGCTGGGAGAGGGCAGGGCTGCTGGGCTGGTCTCAGGGTCAGTGGAAAGGTGCTAGCATCCCCAGGGCTGGGGACAGTGAGAACATGAGAAATACTGGCCAGAAATCACAGACATTGGTTTGTGGCTCATGAAAAGAGCTGCAGACTTTGTGAATGGCACTTGTCGAAGTCAAAGCAAAGCCACCTGGTGGTGAGCACTGTGCAGCTATAAATCAGGTCACAAGCAGGTTAAATTCAATCAAGTAGTTTAATAATTCTTCAGGTCAAAGGTCTTATCTTACCAGGTAACAATTTACAGGACACCTAGTTAAGAGTGAAGAGTGGCTGGTTTGGTAAAAGGAGAAAGAATACATGATGTCCCATCTCTGAATAGTTTAATGTTAGCCTCTTTCAATGCAACATATTTTTGGTAAAGACATATTCACTATATTTAACATGATCTTTCTTTAACAGGAGTTCAGCTGAGCACACTGTCCTCATAAAGTACACTGCGACTGTAAAGCAACAGAATTTCATAGCAGTAAATCTATTGCACTTTGTGAAGAATAAAATTCTCCTTTGCCTTCTTAGCTCCAGAAGGCAAAGCATCTCGTTGGTTAAGCAAGTTCTTCTCCCTCCAGGCAAAGTCTCTTAATGTTCAGACAGACAACACCTAACTTGTGTTTGTTTCCTTTTTATTATTACTTGAAACAACAATTGGAAGCGTTTGAGAGAAAAATCTTTCCAGTAGCTGCTGAGAAGTCTCCAAATTTTGAGTCTAGAAATGAATTTTAGGTGCTATCCAATCATGGTCAACAAATAAATGTACTTATTTCCACATTTCATGAATATGTCCACAAAAGAGCAAGATGAGGTCTCTCTTTGACCAACACTAACACTGTGTGATCAGGTATTACAAGGATGCACTTTATATGTAACAACAGTATACAGACAGGATGGAAATAACACCAATATTATTGCACATGGTGTCTGGGCGAGCATTAAAAACACTGCAATATGTGATGAAAATTCTTTACAGCTTGTTTTCTCTCAGCCCTTTTTCTAGAGTTTGATGTAGCAGCAATATCAATCGACGTACATTGGAGAGCTGGGAGTTGCTGGCATCTGATCCAGGATTTTACAAACATAGCATGCAACGTCCACTGTGCGTTCCTCATACATCAGGATGAAGGGATGTTTCTGGAATCAGAGAAAAAAAACCCAACAAGCTTATGTTCGCCCTTACTGACACACGCTGGTTACCCCAGATAAAAGCTTAATGTATGGATGCGCCTGATGCACGAACACAGGGCTTGGTGGTGGCTGCAGGACAGCAGGACATAGCCTGGTCTGTCACTTCTACATACAGGGAATCCGTATCTTACATATGCAGCGTGGAAGTGGAACGGGACTTGTGGAGGTCAAACAGGAGATCAGAATCCAAAGTCAGTTTTCCTGAACGCTGACCCTTTGCCTTGCCCAGGAAGCTGCACTGGCCAGACTCAACTCAGAGCAGCTGGAAAGTAACAACACAGTGATTCTCTGGGCCAGGACGCCAGGAAAGCCCCTTCTGTATCACACCACCACCATCAGGAACCCAGGGCACAGTTTCACACATACCCTGAAGAGGTGGCTTCTGGATGCCCAGAGCTCCTTGAAGGTGCATGGCTGCCAAGTGTGACTTATCCAACCCAATAGCATCACAGCATTCCCTCCTTTAGGCCCTCCCCCTAGGAAGGCTCTGCTGGTGTCCTGCTCCAGAGTACAGAAACTAATGATCTCACAGGCCAGAGACAGTGGCATGGAGGTGAAGCTGAACAGCCTGCATTGATGGCTTGAGAAGACATGGAGGGATCTCCCGTGGGACATGTGACCCAGCCCTGCTGTGAGACTGGCAGAGCCATGACAGCTGGTGTGGGCAACCATGCTTGGTACTCACCAGAAGCTCTTTATACTTTGGCCTTTTGGACTCGTCCTTTGTAAGGCTAAGGAAAGCAGAAAAAGGATTAGGGGAAGGTGGGACTGGGGGAATGGTTACAGACATCAAATGAGGATTTTTAAAGAATGCGATGTTGAATCCACTGCTATTGTGGTGGGATTCACCACCTCTTGTTTTCTAAAAAAAACATCCTTGTGCTAGGAGCGACCACAGGGACTCCCTCCCTCCCTGCATGGGTAAACAGCAAGTTCAGCCACCAACAAATCCTGCCTGGGAAGAGAGCACGAACACCATCCCTGATGCCTCCATACAAAAATGGGTTTAACTGCAGCATAACCACAAGTTTTGGGCAGCAGCAACCAGACTGTTCTCCATCCACTGGGCAGTGGGGCTCAGAGGAGAGCCAGTGCTGCATGCCCAGGCACAGACAGGGGACACAGGCACCACTCCATCATCCTGACATGAGTGGGCAGGGCCAGGGCTGTAGCAGACATCTGTGGGGCCAGCTCCAGGTTCCTGGGCCCTCCTGGTTCATGCCTGGCACCAGTGGCACACCCAGCACTAAGCAGGTCACTGCCACCAGGAAGAGACAGGAGGGGTGACATGGCTGCTGACAGGGACAGAGGAAAAAGTGTCTGGAAAGTGTCCCCTTCTCTGGGGATCCTCTGGCACCTCGGCCAGCACAGGGGGACAGCAGGTGGCAGCAAAAGCCACCAAAGCCCCTGCAGCAGGGGGACATGGGGACCAGAGGCAAAGGGCTGCAGGATGGTGCTCAGCAATGCAGTCACAGGCAGCCCCTGCCCTGGATGCCCCAGGGAAGAGAAAGGGCAGATGCAGCATCTTTCCTAAACGAGGGCAATTGAGTTTAATTCCCAACAGCAGCATTTTGAGCCCCATGCACTCTGGCTGGACCTTCCTCAATCTCCAGCACTACACCACAGTGTAGCCTCTAATTATCTGGGGAGGCAGAGAGTAATTAATGCTGCACCTCACCTGGTGCTGTTCCACCCTGTGCCCTGCACGGCAGAGAGGGCACCAAATTCCCCACCTGCCACACAAACATCCTTGCCTCAGGCTCCTGCTGCCCAACAGCAATTCATCTTCTAACCATGGTGAATCTGGGGGTTCCAATATGCTCCTTGTGATGCCTTTAAGGCAACTGGTCAGAACTTCAGCCCACAGATAAAAGTTTTGCTTTGAAATGTTCATGCACAATTTCATAAAGCAGCCCCAGAAGTCTTTCATTTCTTTTCCAGCCTGAGGTGAAGCTGCCTGTCTGGAGTGGCCACTTTTGAAGTGGGCCCAGGTGAACCTCCTGAGGTTCAACAAGACCAAGTGCCAGGTCCTGCACCTGGGTTGGAACAATCCTCATTATCAATACAAGCTGAGGGATAAGATGATAGAAAGCAGCCCTGTGTAAAAGGACTTGGGGGATCTGGTGGATGAGAAGCTGGACATGAGACAGCAATGCACACTTGCAGCCCAGAAGGCCAATTGCATCCTGGGCTGCATCAAAAGAAGCATAGCTAGCAGACTGAGGAAAGGTGATTTTGCCACTCTACTCTGGTGAGACCTCACCTGGAGTACTATGTCCAGCTCTGGAGTCCTCAAAACAAGGACATGGACCTGATGGAGCAGAGCCAGAGGAGGCTACAGCAATGATGTGGGGGCTGAAACCCTTCTGCTGTGAGGCCAGGCTGAGGGCCAACTGCATCCTGGGCTGCATCAAGAGAAGCATGTCCAGCAGGTCAAGGGAGGTGATTGTCCCCCCTCTACTCCACTCTCATGAGACCCCACCTGGAGTACTGCATCCAGTTCTGGAGCCCCTATTACAGGAAAGATATGGATGTGCTGGAACATGTCCAAAGAAGGGCCACAAGGATGATCAGAGGGCTGAAGCACCTCTCCTATGAGTACAGACTGAGAGAGTTGGGGTTGTTCAGTCTGGAGAAGAGAAGGCTCTGGGAGACCTTACTGTGGCCTTCCAGTACCTGAAGGGGGCCTACAAGAAAGCTGCTGAGGGACTTTTTAGGATGTTGGGTAGCGGTAGGACTAGAGGGAATGGATCAAAACTAGAGGTGGGTAGACTCAGATGAGACATTAGGAGATTCTTTACCATGAGAGTGGTGAGACACTGGAACAGGTCGCCCAGAGAGGTGGTGGAAGTCCCATTCCTGGAAGTTTTTAAGACCAAGCTGGATGGGGCTCTGAGCAACCTGATCTAGTGGGAGGTGTCCCTGCCCATGGCAGGGGGGTTGGAACTAAATGATCTTTAAGGTTCCTTCCAACCCTGACAATTCTATGATTCTATGAGAGAGCTGGGGTTGTTCAGCCTGGAGAAGAGAAGCCTCTGGGAAGACCTTATAGTGGCCTTCCAGTACCTGAAGGGGGCCTACAGGAAAGCTGTGGAGGGACTTGTAGTGATAGGACGAAGGAAAATGGTTTTAAACTAGAGAAGGCTAACTTTAGATTAGACATTAGAAAGAAGTTCTTTACTTTGAGGATGGTGGAACACTAGAACAGCTTGCCCAGGGAGGTGGTGGAAGCACCATCCCCAGAGACACTGTGGTTGGATGGGGTTCTGAGCAACTTGGACAGTTGCAGATGTCCCTGCTCAGTGCAAAGGGGTTGGACTAGATAACCTTTAAAGGCATTCTATGATTCTTGTAGCACCAGGTGCTGTACAACTCCTTCCTTCACAGGAATGGTTGATCTCCTCCGCAGGCCACTGGAGCTCAAGAGCTAGTGGCTTTCTTGCTGCCAGTGCAAGGCTCCCACAGCCAGACCCAGAGCCAGGCTTCTCTGCACACTCTGGAGCTGAAAGTGGAACTAGTGTAAGCAGCTCTAGGAAGAGCGTGACTTCCAAGGAAGCATCTAACAGAGGGAGGTGGACTGAAGGGGGTACCTGTCCCTCACAGGCCTTCACAGCACTCTTGGGATCCAAAGCAAATTGCAAAAGTTAAAAAAATCCCAAAACCCAGAAACATTAGCATTATTGAAAGTATCCTTTCCTCGCTGAACTATCCTGGTGAGCAGGCAGCAACAGTGCATGACTTGCCTGCAGGATCATTCCTAAGTCTTGAATGCATAAAAGTGGAAGATATTAGGTTCACATTTATAGGGTAATACCCAGGAGATTTAGGCCATCATTTAAAAGCACAGCCTTTTGGAGACTCACCTGCCTGCTTAGTAACACCAAAGATGACTGTTAGTACTTAACTACAGGTTATTAAGAGAAATACTTATTACAGCATTGTTATGAAGACTTCGTATATATTCCAGGTAGAAGTCAGATTATTTACAAACCCAAATAAAACAAAAACCAGAATTAGACTAAAAACTGCCCCGTACTCTATGGATTGTGGCAGTTCCAGAGCAGCAGGCCCTGGGAGTGGTAAATGGGCTGGAAATACAAATTGACCCCATAGGCTAACGATGCTGCTGTTTGTTTAGCAGAAATGCCATGCGAGTTGGGTGGCAGCAGTGTCACACAGGCTGGGCAGCAGCAGTGCCACACAGGCTCCTCTGCTGGGAGATCTGGAGCCAAACTCACCAGTGCACCCAGGGCAGGAGAGCAAGCTCCCAGCTTGGTAAACTGTATCATGACAGAGCATCACAACAGAGAACTGTGTGAGGAACAAATGATGGCTTGTGCAGTATATGGGGAAAGCAACTCTGACTTTCTAAACAAACACTACACACATTTTTCACTTAAAAATGGAAACTGCTTTTGATCAGCCAACTGTTTTTATGTTCCATTTTCTGCAATTCAAAGATAATAACCAGGCCTTCCTTCCAGCCAGCTGGAAAGTGGAACCTGGCCTCCATAAAAATTCCTAATTCTGAAAGAGACTAAAATCCAAACTCAAAAACCATCTCCAGCAGAGATGAAATCTTGAAACAAAATCTCTTGAAAATTAAAATAGTGTAAACCCACATCTTTCTGTGCCACAAATCTCTGAGTTGGACACTTGTGTGCTGGGGATGTCCAACACCCAGGTCTGCCCAGGGCAGAAGAGCCCAGGGGACAAACACATCACACTGATGGATCTCCTGTGTGCCTTTGTACTACGTTAACAAAATTATGACCACCTTTCGCATTTTGATAGAAAGTTACTTCATTAGAAAATCTGCAATCAGCCCTTAACCAAAGCAGGACCACACCCATGTGCCCCAAGCCTCTCAAGCACTGTGCACCCTCCATCCAAGGCTGACCACACTGCAGAGGCCCTGCCCTACAGAAAACCATCTCTAGTCTTGACCTTGATATCTGATTAACAGAAGACATGATGCCAATAACCAAGCAAGCTACCTGCTACAGGTCCTGACAGTCACTGTGGTAAGTGGGACTGGGCAGGAAGGCTCCTGGCCCTGCCAGGCAAAAGGCAGGACAAGCATATGCCCTCTGTCCAATGACAGGACAATCCTGCCAGGCATCTCAGGCTTTGGCCTGCAGAAGAAGGGGCAAACAGCAGGTCTGTCCCAAGGCTGTGTCATACCAAGGAACAGGATGCACAGGCCAGGTAACGCAAACCTCCTGACATGGGTCATATCACACTTTGCCTGAGCAGAGACTCTCTGAGGTTTTCTCCTCATTCCTTCCCTGAGGAGCAGTTTCCAAAGGTCTGTCCTTCAGCCCCCGCCCAGACAAGTCTCCCATCACCTCCAAACCAGTGAAATGTGACAGGTTCTCACCCTCATGCTGGTGCAGGAATGTGAACCTAAGCTAGGAAGTGCTTGGCACATGACCTGTGCCAAATACCTCACAGTGACAAAACAAGCCACTTCCAAGTGCTTTCAGTAAGAAACACTTACCACAAGTTGACAAAGTTTATGAAGCTTGGGGAGAACTCCCTTTCCTCTGAGTTACTCAGCTGTGGTGGGTCTCCTTTTACTACTTGTGTCAACTGGTCAAACACACTGTTCCACTTGGGGTAGGGGAATCGCCCTGTGGCCAGCTCATACTGCAGAGAGACAGCAACAGCACCAAGAAGGTTACACAAGGTAAATTCAGTCAGGGTAAGAAAATATCTGCAAGGACCCTGAACCCCCCAGAAGGAAGACTAAGATAAGATTCTTCATTTCATTCCCTATATGAAGCTCAGCTGAGAGGAGGGAAAGATTTACCCAATAGTAACTGCTGCCCACATCAGGAGTACCTCTAGATTTACTTGTCTAAGCCATGCTTTCATGCTGACAATGTTTTCTCCTCTGCTGACTATAAAATGAACCAATGCTCTCACTATGGTGTTAAAAAGCAGGCAAGTAACATCCTCCAGTCCCTTCCCAAGCATCCTATCACACAGTTGTAGAATATCTCAAGTTGGAAGGGACCGATAAGGATCATCGAGTCCAACTCCCTGTTCTTCACAGGGCAACAAAAACAAGCATTTGAAAACACCACTGGGGAAAACAGAAGCTACTGGTTCATACTTATTGCTTCTGCTTTCTCTTCTACTTCACCACCTTGAGAAGGGAAGATCTTTCCAATTTACCAATGTGTACACACATCAGTGCTGTGCTTAAGCCAGAGAGGAATCAGCAACTGAGATCCAGGATTAGCTAAAATCTTCTGCACAGACAAATCACACCAGATGCCAGGGCTCTGAGAGGCTTATTTACACAGGTTGGATGCTCTGTTCTGCACCACCACATTCACCATCCATTTTTATCTGAGATTTTAAGGACAAAATTAATTTGTGACCCAACACCTCTTCCCTGCTCACCTCTCCTTCTCTGCAAAACATAGCTGCAGCTACACATATCCACAGGGGTCCAGGGGAGCCATCTGCCTTGAAGGGATTGATATTGTTTCTGAGCCACAAGGTGCCCACTTCAATCACAACATGCAAATGTTTCATAGCAGCAGAAGTGGGCTTTGCTTCCAGCACCTGTTTGACACCAGTCCACCCCACTGCACTGCAAAGCAGACCATGGCTACCCACCAGAAATGCACCGTGCAGCAGAGAGGCAAAACCCATTGGGGTTACACTTACCAATGTAATCCCCAAGCTCCAGACATCTGAGCGGACATCGTAGCCTTGCCTGGATGCGCTGGGATCTATCCTTTCAGGCTAGAACAGGAAGGAGGAGCAGTCAAACACTGTGCCATGCAAGATGGAGTAAGAGGCATCTGCAAACTTAGAAAAAACTCTAAATTCATCCAGCTGGGCAGAGCCTGGCATAGCTCTATAGGTAATTTTTTTGCTAGGGCAGATGTCCAACTCCAGCAGAGAAACATCTTAAGGAATCAAACACTGATTTTATGGAGATACAGGTCTAAAAGGTGACCTGAAACAGCAACTCAGCACAGCCCAATCCTCTTGGCTTTTCTTCCTTTTGTACAAGCAGATTGAATAATTGTTATTGTGTATTTCATTTCTATTAACTTTGGGACCTCTTTAATATAAAGTCTTGTTTTCTCTGTTTTTACAGCAAAGTTGTCCCCAGGGAATCATAAGAAATGGAATAAGCATCTTCTCATTTACCAGCCCAGAAAACTGAGGTTTCACAGCATCTATCAGAACTCTTCTTCCCAACTGTCTGCTGCTTGCCGAACCTTAGGAATTATTAAAACAAGGTATTTTAAGAACAGCTCTTCTCTGCATGGCATTGGTCATCCCTTAAAGGCAACTATGAGGTTACAAGGTCTACAGACATACAAATGTTTTTCATAGAGAACTATATTGAGCCAGACATGGGTGATTTGCACCTGAGAGTTATCAATCAGCACAAAACATCTTTTGCACATAATCTTTACGAGAAACATAATTCTGCCTTCTTTTGTTAAAAACGTAGTAATTATAATGTCAAAAGAAACAGGGTTTTATTCAATGCTGACTACAACAGTAACAGAGATCTGAATTGCAATAAAAGAGTGAATTATCAGGTGCAGGAAATACTATGAAAGTCCTGGTTGTTTTTAAGCTACATTTTAATACAATTTCATGGCAGATGCCAGCCAAAGAGTGCCTTTCAATGAACCAAGTCCCTTAATGTAACCTCAACCCTCCAGTGGATCACTGCATGAGAAGACTGCCTTGTTCCCACAATAGCTGCCAGCCCCCAAACCCTCATGGCATGTCTGGGTTTTCTTCCATGCTGCCAGCTCTCCTCTTTGCAGCCCACTACTTACATGTGGCTGCCCCAGCTGTGATTGCTTCCAGACCTCTCCCATTCCCTCAGTCACCACGATTTGCTCCAACAAGGAAACTTGCCCAGCCCACCACCTATGTATACCCACATAGGGAAGGGAGAAGCTTCCACCAAGCTTCGGTGGTTCTGTATGTGGCTTCTCCTATAACCTCGTGTCCACTACTCCATGGTATATCATCTTCCTAGTGCCACTGACGTGTTTTATAGTCCCTACTTCCAGTTAGAGCATCTGCTTTGAAACAGGCTGGCTTCAAAGGCCATACCCTGAACATGCTGCTCTTTGCTTTGCCTTCTTATCCTTCAGTTATGGTTTCCATTCATCTTGAGCTCAAGTATTAGTTACTCCTCTCATGACTTGGATGGACTGGGGTGCATCATGAAGAGTGTGGCCAGCAGGTAGGAGGTGGTTCTCCTCCCCCTCTACTCTTCTCTGGTAAGGCCACATCTGGAGTATTATACCCCTTTCCTGACTTCTCTACAGGGCCGGGATGAGAGTTCAGACCCGTAAGGCTGAGGAAGAGCCTGACCACTCACCTCCCCATGAGATGCTCACCACCATCCCTGTGGATGTGATCACCATCTCCCAAAAAAGAGGCAGTCCTGCTCTGTGAGGTGATTGTCCTTGGGGAGACTCGCTGTGCTGATTCTTGAGCAGACCTCAGTGCCCAAGATTCAGCTCTACAGTAGGTGCCGGAGCTCCAAACAGATATGAACATCCATCCACTCCTGTGGCCAGTGTTATTGCTCTGCTCTATAGGAAGCTCCTCTCAGGAAACTTCTCTATAGGAAGCTCCTCTCAGGAAACTTCTCTATAGGAAGCTCCTCTCAGGAAACTTCTCTATAGGAAGCTCTCCCTCAGATGACTGTGACCTCCCTTTGCTGACACCAAATTCTTCTACTGGCTGCTGAAGAGGTGAGGTGTCCAATTTTGCATGGGTCTCAATTTTTATGTGCAGTGAAGCCTAATAAGCTTTCTGAATTTCCTCCTGGGCACAGGAGCTCACAGAAGGTGACATCAGTGCAAGAAAAGCCTTTGTCTAAGAGCACCCATGTGAGTCATTCCCATGAGTAAGTGAGGCATCACAGTCACACTGCTTAGTGAAGGTTTTCCTAAGGTCACACCCCTCCTCTCCAGGGGACCAAAGAAAAAGCCATTAACACTTTATTTTCTCTGGGCCTTTATCACAGCATCAGTGGCTCCAGGGTTGTGTGTAGCAGCCTACTAGAAACAGCTCCTGGGCCAGGGTGCAGCAGAGTGAAGGACACACAGCACAATTGGAAAGGGGAGAACATAAGCTGTTTTTTCTGGCCTGGTGGACCTGCGACTTCCCCCTGCTCCTCAGCCTCCCACCTCTAGGATAGCAGCAGTAAATGTTTCTATGTGCACCACTTCTACACCTACGTGGAAGATAAGAGTAGTATTGTCAAAAAATACTTCAGCCAAAATAATCACCCATGCTTGGTCTTTTGAATTCAGATATTCCTTCCCAAATCCCCTCTGTTCTCTGATTTCCTGTCCCTCCCCCTCACCCAGGTCAGCCACAAAGCCAGTGGCTGCACAGAGATTATCAGCAGAGATCATGTTTCTAGAGAATAGCCTTTCCTCCCCTCCTATTTCCTTTACATATTTATTCTGAGAGATTGTTTCATTTAGAAACTTCTCAAGCAGCATTTTCCAGGTGGAGATGCTGGTTTCCATTCCCATGGCATTACCATCCCCTCCCAGCTGGCTTTCCTAACATTGTCCGTGTTCCTCCATCCCAACAGCAGGAAGATTGCAGAGAGGTGATGGCCTGGAGGACATGGGGCACATACTAGGCACAAAAAGATTGGCAGGAGTATTAATGAAGGCAACAACATCCCACTGGGCTTGGCACAGCAAATTCTCAGGGAATGTATTTGCCTTGTTAAAAAAGGTAAATGTGTGGCTGTGATAAACTTAGACCAGTGCAGTGCATTGTCTGCACTGCAACTAAATCAAGTATCAATAATTTGCATTAGTAAATGGCTTCACTGATAAAGTTCAGTGTAACTCTTGTCAAAAGGAATCTATTTTAACACGAAGAAAGACAGGATTTATAATGGGATCTCAAAGGTGACCTCCTTTGGCCTACCACTAATAACATCCAAGAAAATATAAAATTAGTGTTGCTAAATTCTGCATATTGCAGAAAATATTGCTACTGTGATGAATAAGGACTTCTGTAGAACTGGTGTGATTGGAATGTCTGGTAAACTGTTTCTCTGGCTGGCTGCTGACTCACTTGACCAGGCATAGAAAAAGTAGATCTCTGGGATGACAGAGAGCTCCTGGAAAAGAACAGGAGAGAAGGAGATTCCAGCAGAGCACCACAATAACAGGCATGTAGCTGAGGGGAACTGCTGCTCTTACTATATACTCTGAAGGCCAAACAAACAGTGGAAGTTAGCTCAATTGCAGGGCTTACATTTGTAAAAGAATGATAAAGTTGGGCCATAAAATACTGTCACAGCCATAAAATACTATCTACCCTGCCTTAAGGACATAAACTGCTCATTCTCTAATCTCCTCAAGAAAAGCTTATGAGGTGACTACATCACAGTCAGAAAGTACCTACTGAGTAAAAAGGCTGTGGCAAGTAAAGGGCTCCTTAATTCTGCTAACAAAGCAGAAACAAGAGCCCACAGCCATCCACGAAAGCAAGACTTACTTGTCTTAAAAAGATCATGTTAGGAGAATACAAAACAACCAAGAGAACTTTATGGGCACTATGGTGGATTCTCTAGCACTTGAAGAGGCACCTTCAATGCAGGACTTTGGATGTCTTTTCCATCTGGCATTGTTTTGGAAGAGAACCCTCTGGCACCTCAGAGGTTGACCCATCCTCTCAATGCCACCCCCATCTCTGCTTCCAAGAACTGAACAGATTAACAGGAGCTGCAGAGAGGCAGCAGCTTTGGAGGGCTCTAAGGTATCGTGTCAGCACTGCTAAGTAACTATCACAGAACCTGACTGAGGGCCTGAAATTCTGGTGGGGATGCTCTAAAAGTCCTTGAAGTAGTTATTTACAAAAGACTAAATTTCAGGGAGCCCTGTTATTTTTCCACAGTTTTAATGCCTGACCAACAGGAAGCTTTCAAAAAGATGGAAAAGAAAGAGACCTAGAGGACTCTAGGATACAACAGAGAAAGGGAACCGAGAGAAGGTATCTGTAGATGAAGTTACACACATTCTAATCAGAAATCAAGCATAACAGAAAGTTATCAGCAAAGATGGCTCATCATGTGGCCACTCAGATGTGGCCACTCAGGGCCAGGCTGGAGTCACAAACAGTTTGAGCCTTAAAATCTGGTTTCTCTTTTAAAGATCTCCTCCATTCAACCAGAAGCTGTTGGCCTGGGCACAGGTTCAGGAGGTTTCCCTGTCTGTGGTCAGTTGACTGTCCTTCTGGCCTCATCACCCATGAAAGTCTGCACCGGCAAAGGACAGCCCTCAACTCCCAGGTCCAGTCCTGACCATGATCCTCCCATGTTATGGTAAATAGGAGTTTTTGCACTCAATGAACACTTGATTACCTGGTCCTGAACAAGTCAGTGTGCCCTTCTCCTGAGTGTGCTCCGCTTCTGCCACAGCCTTGTGCCCTGCCTACTCCACAACCAGCAGTCATGCTGCAGCAGCAGGAACAGATGGAGGAGGCAGAGGCCACACTTGGTGGCATCAAATCAGTGGTGTCAGGGTTGTCGTCACAGGAGGCGTGTGCTGCTGAAAGGCCCCAGCAACACCTCAGCCTCATGTGCCGCATAGGAAAAGGGTCAGCACAGTGGTGGAGAGTGCCCTTGCAAATCCCCATGGATCCTCCTGAAGCAAAATCCCCTCCAGCTGCACCCACACAAGCAGCAGGAGCCAAGCAGGCCCAGGGACCTGCAAAACCCTCCACGCACTATAAACACACCTGCCCCTGCCTTAAGGGACCCTGCCCATCCCTCTCCACAGTCTCACTGCCCTGATGATCACATTCTAATGTTTTAGCCTTCTCATGGCTAATCATGGCAGTGGGACTGCCCTGGGCCACCCCAACACATCCAGCAGTGCCCCATACACAGCAAACCCATGGCAAGCAGCAGACGCCTGCTCTTTCTAGCTTAACCTCCAATGTCTCCTGAGGTCAATGATCTCCCAATCCTGACTTTTAGGCACTTTCTATGTAAATGCTAGTGGTCAAAACAACTTCTGCCCTCCCTGCTTTTAATATCCTCCTCCACAAACCTCATGTCCTGCCCCCAGTATGTCTGGCCAAACAGTCTGCTTACACAGGCAGTTACTGACATGTTTCCTCAGGTTTATACAAACTGTCTGTGCAGACACGTATCTAAACAGGAAATAAGCAAACTCCTGCTCTGCCAGGGATGCACTGATGCAGAACCACGAACTCAGTGCTGTGGTGGAGCTGCTTGGCAGGGGCTTTTCACCGTATGGTGTGAGGAGCCACGTCTGGACAGGAGAAGTCCATCGCTGGGCAAACCTCATGGACAATTTTAGCTGGTGAAGGAGCAAGCAGAGGTTAGGTCCTCAGGCTGAAATCCCTGGAGCACACAGGCAATGGCAGTAGCATGGGAGTGGGAAGGGCTGTGTTCAGAGCTGAGCTCAGGCATCTCCCCTGGCATTTGCTGGGTGTGGGCAGAGCCTGTGCATGGGCAGAGCCTGGATCCAGTCTGCACTGCTCAAAGAGGAACGGTGCTATAGGTTTCAGTCTCCTCCCAAATTTGTTTCCTCGGTCACAAAAATTATGTCTGGGTGCCAAATTTCAGAGGTGTGTGGGTGTGGGTGTGGGGGTGTGTGTGTGTGTGGGTGTGGGTGTGGGTGTGTGTGGGGGTGGGTGTGTGTGTGTGTGTGTGTGTGCGGAGAACAAAACACAACAATATTCAGGAGCATCCAAAGCTGCTTTTAGCTGCATGAATTCAAACCAACACGCTGCCTGGTCAGATACATGAATGACTGAGCCCGATGAAAACCTGGGCACTGGGTCAAGAATGAGAAGTTGAAACAGAGGTTCTTGCTGCAGCTCTGCCTGGGTAAAGGATTCGGGGAGAATCCTGCATCCCTGCCACCTCTCCATGCATGCTGGTAGGCTGGGGGAGCAGGGCTCAGAACTGCTGCTGCCACCTGCCCTGGCAATTTTTCTATGCACAGCCTGAACTCTGCATGAACACAGGGATGCAGCCTCTGCCTGGCCCCAGACACTGATGCTGGTAGCGACTTCCCATCTTCGCTGGGGAGAAATGAGGAGCAAGAAACACATCCCAAGCACTGGGCTGCAGCAGCACCACAGTGACAGGGCTTTGCACTAGCCCTTTATACATAGACAAGCAGGGACAGGCAGAAGTGTGTTTGCTGGGATGTGGGTCACGTGTTAGTACCAAAAAGCTTGCTCTGTACCCCCCCATACTGTGCACGCCTTTTCCCACCCCCTCATTTTGACAACTCAGGGCAGCCCAGTGAGGGCAGGCGAAGTGGTGCAGGGCACTGGTACTTCGGCACAGCCATAGCTTGCCATAGACAGCTGCCAGGTGACCAGGGAAAAGGACCTGAGGGACCAAGGATGCATGTGACACCAACAAACTCTGTCCCTGGCAAGGTCCCAAAGGAGGAGGGCAGGACATCCATCCTTGCGCTACCTGGGTCCTCCCCTACTTAAACCAGATACTTCCAGTCTGAAAAGGTAAAAAGCAGTAATGCCACAAAGACCACTGGCTTCAGCATGGAACACAGAGCCTCCACTCCTGCCCAAACCAGCAGCACTCTCAGCAGTAAGAGGCAATGCAGGGATCATCAGCGAGCAGCAGATGGGAGGATGAAGGGCTGGCCCAGAGCAATCTCACCCCCACTGCCGGTTTAAGGCTGCAAAACCTCACCTAGAGCAAACCCACAATGCTGGCACCAGCATGGGTCACAGATCTTGTGAGGGCTCAGCAAACAGTCTGGGCTGCTCTGGGGGTTGGCTGCCACCCAGAGCAGCACAGGGGCTTGGTCTTTCCTTTCTTTCTTTCAGAGAACAGAAGGCATCAACATGTATGCCTTTACTTCAATGTAGATATTGCAAGGGAATTCAAAGCCAAAATCAAAACAACTTCTCCGGCACTGGCAGCTCCAAGGCTGAAAAGGCTGCTTTCTGCGCAGGCTCCAACAACTTTGGTTAAAGCCCACAGCACTTGCTTAGCAGATGAATGTGGGTCCTGCTGCCTGATCAGGCTGGTCACAGTCAAATTGGCCAACATCCAATGTTATTGTTATCAACAGCTATCTGGGGACCCAGCTCCAGTGAGCACGGCATTATCAGGTTCCTTCAGTGAGCAATTGCTCATGCTACAAGAAATATTGCAAGTGACACAGGCCAAGTGGGCTTTGCAGAGCAACACACACTCATTGTCAGGGAGCACCATCCAGCAGCCTTTATCAGACACTCCCTGGCTGAACACAGCCAATGGCCTTTGCATATTTTACACTAAAAAAAAAAATTAAAAAAAATACTGTTTTACTATCAAAAGGAGGGTGACTGGCCTCACTCCCTCCCATGTACATGAATATATGATATGATGACAGCATCAATACAGCCATCAGCCCCTGCTGGCTTGGAGAAATTGCTGGCAGATGTGCCTGCATGCTGGGGACATCTCCACACTTCCCAGGCTTCCCAGTACATGGAAACGGTCATGTACTTGAAGAGGACTCACTGTATCTGGAGAGCAGGAGGCAAGAGACCAGCTGTCTCCCACACCGCTTGCCAGCTGCTGGCCTGTCCCACAACCTGAGTCCCACATCAAGGCTCTTAAAAACACAAATTGAATTGAAACACTTTTGCTCACTTGAAAATCCAAGAGAGTCTGGAGCTGGCGATGAAGGTGAACAAAGAGCAGAGTGTGTGTGCACAGATGGGGAAGAAAACCAAGGAGGGGCTGTTGGAAGCATCGCCCACCCAAGTCCACAAGGAAATGAAGCAGCACCGCTATTTACAGACATGCCAGTAACTGTCACATCATAACTAAGCCAACAGACTGAGCAAAGCTAACCATCTACCCACAGTTCTAAGAAAAAGTGGGAACATTAACTCCTGTAATTATAGCCCGATGAACTTTGGAAAGGGAGAGCAGTTTTTCAAGAGGCCTATTTACAGACCTGACACACACCTCAGAGGACAGGGAAAAGTCAACAACAGCCATAATTCTGTGGAGCGATGCTCTGAAAAAATGCCTGTGGTCTGAGATGCAAATACCCAGCCTTGGGTCAGACCAGCTCAGACTGTCCCCTCCTGGGACACCTCCCTTTGCTGCTGCCCTCAGCATCCCATATCCCAACAACACAGCAAACTGGGCAGTTCTGACAGATCCTTTTCCCTCCAGGGAGCTTCACGCACTTAGCAGAAGTGCTCAGAGCAGATACATGCCTCTGTCCTCTCTCTAGCTTCACAAGGTCTTTATTTAAGCAAACTGCCCCATTTCACCACAGGCTTTGCTGTACCACATCACTGGTCTCCAATAACAGATCTCATCTGCACTATTTTGTCCAGCTCAGTGAGTAACTAGCTCTGCTATGAGGACAGTGAAAAGAAAAGATCAAATGCTCCAAAATTCAGACACTCTGCTTGCACAGATCAGGATCAGGGCAGACAGGTTGTGCTTTGGACACCGCAGTCAGATAAAAGACATATGAGAACTGTTATCTGGACCAGATGGGAACTGCACCTTGAAAGAGAGAGATCTTACTTTTTTGTTTCCTTGGTGATAGATGAAAGAGTTCAGAAAACAGTATATTTAAGAATCTAGAGCCGTTAAGTCATGTCAGTTAAATACAACCACTGAAATTAAAGTTACACTGACAGCAGCAGGCACACAGCTCCCTGGCACAAGGTTCCCTCAGCTCACATAAAACCAAGAAAAACATTTTCAAAGTAGCCCAATGCATGGAAGTATTTAAAACCCTCAGACAGCTTTGAAAATCACCAGCACAGCTTTCCGCCCTGGGAGGGGGAGGGAGGCAAACAAGCAGGACAGACTCCCAGGAGCCATGGCTTAGCCATGGGAAGCTGTTTCCATGCAGCTGCTCCACCACTGCCACTCTCCAGAATCACATTCTCCTGGAATTAAGTTATGACACACTTTGGAATTAAAGTGGATTGTGAAAATCACTATAATTCTGCTCTGCAATAACTCCTGTGACATAATCTTACTGTAGCAAACGGGTTTCTTGCAGACTGAGGAAAACTGGCACTCGGCCACCACTGTCTCTCCTCTGTGAGCTGTTTGTTTTGGAGTGTGAGCAGATGCTGCTGGACAGCACAGAGCAGTTCTCTACTCCAGCACCACAGCATTGGAAGCAGTGAAGCAACCCAGCTAAAAAAAAGGGAATTTGGTCACTTTGCCGTGGTCTGGATGCCTTTTCTGATGCTGCCAACAGCAACACTCAATCCAGAACTGGCTTTCACCTGCAAAGGGAGTGCTCACCTCTACAGTCTGATGCTTCAGTCAGACAACAGGCAGGGCCATGGTGAGCCAGGCCTGCAGGATGAAAGTAAGGTCCTGCACAGCCCAGGGCACACAGCTCCCCACTGCCCAGCTCATCCCCACTCACCGCCATGTATGGCCGGCACCCTGCATCCCGTGTTTTGGCAATGGAGTCCACAAGTTGTCCGCTAATGCCGAAGTCACAGAGTTTAATATTCCCATTTCTGTCCAGAAGAATATTGGAAGGTTTGATATCTGCAAGGGAAAGAAATTTAAGCCAGTATATCAGGGCTTGAGGTTCGATTTGAAGAACAGCAGCTGCCAAGTCGACACCAGCAGTGCCACACCATTGCGACTGGATATGTTGTTGCTGACCATCCTGACCTGGAGCAAGAGGAGATGGAGCCAGACCCAAGGATGCCATGTGCCTGGAGGCAGAGGCAGACACCCAACCACCCTGAAAATCAGGCCCTTACGGAAAACCACAGACTGAAGAGGCAATATAACAGCTGCTGGGGTCATACCTGGGCAAAACCTGCACTCACACTGGTGGTACCATACATGCTAATTGCACTCTGACTTCAAGCAAAGGATGCTTAAAATTCTTGCAATTATTTTTTTGTAGGTAAGAAGATAAGACGAAAGCTCACCTCTGTGAATTATTTTCAAGTTTTCTTTTAAGTGGTTTAGTGCTTTCACAGTCTAGGAAAAAAAAACAGATGAAAAATAAGCAAATGTCATTAGATACCCGTGATTATTAAACTTCTAGATCTCCAAGAACAGGGGGGAAGCGCTTTTAATATGTTGAGATATCAATGCTGCAATATGTCCTGTAATAAAAGCATTTTTCTCCCAATCTTTCCTGAAAACAGAATGTGATGTAAGAGGGGGCACACACTTCAGTACACACACACACCTCCTGTAACCGGGAGAGATCAGAGTCTGGAAGAGAGGAGCAAGGGGTGAAGTCAAGCAGTTTCTGATGTTAATTATCTTGAGTAATAACTTATTTCCAGTCCTATGCTGTACTCTTTCAGGAGGTAACAGCTGCAACAGCAGCTGTTCTGGTTTAACTATTCACCATCAAGAGGAAGAGACACTTGGGGAAGCCGATTTCACAAAGATGGCTTAAAAAAAAACCTGAAAAGTTCACCATTTAAATTCTTTTTGCCTCTGCTGAAATGATCATTGAAACCCATGACCAAAAGACTGCCTTGAAGATGATGGCAAGAGAGTGGTCATGTTGTGTTGTGTTTTGAGGCTATAAGGATGAAGTCTAGCACTGAGGAACAACTCCCAAGACTGGTCCTTCCTGCTTGTCCAACCCCATGTCCAAGTGTTTAGGTAATTAAAATCTCTGTCAGGCTCTGGGGCAGCTGAAGTTCTGCCTCCTCCTCACAGCCCACCCTGACCCTCCAGTGCAGGCTTCTGCTCTGGCAGCAGAAGCTACTACATCTTTCTGAAGTATCAACTGATTTTCAGGCAGGCCCATGGTGGAATGAGACAGGATGGTCTCCCTGGACCTGAGCTTCATCAAGAGAAAGTCTGCTGGACTTTGTCACTGAATGTTGGTTTAAATCACAGCTTACCCCATCAGAAGCTTCTGCCCCCACCACCTTAAAGCAGATGAAGCATAAGCTCACAGCTCTTCAACCAGGGGTAAAAAGGCTCTAACATGAAGTGAAGGCTGGTTGGTGGAGCACACAGAGCTGTGAACTGCAGCAAATACCTAAACTGCACACAATGGGGCTATCAAGGCAGTGCACACACAGACTTTCTGGACCTGTATGCCCTCAAGGTCTAAGATACTCAGGGACAGTATTCTCATACTAGAGTTACTAAAAAAAAAAAAAAAAAAAAAAAAGTGGACAGAATGACAGAATGAACTCCAGACCACACTACCCAGTCAGAACCTGTCTCAGCTCCTAAAGCCAGCTTGTGCAGAGGACCTCCCTCAGGAGCTGCCTTCACGTGCAGCACGAATGAAGAAAAGCAGTGTTCAAAGAGCAGCCCATGACTTCCCACAGCACAGATGGACTTCACGTGCTCAGATCTCTTGTGGCCATCAGGTATAGAAACTTTTAGATTACTCAGTCCATCCATCACTCACTTCCAGGTCAGAAACAACCAAAGTGACCACTTCTTAGGCTAGGAGTTGAAGCTTTGGTACACTTTCACAGTGTGCTGTCTGCACAGGACAAGTAAGGAAACTCCCTTTGAGATGTTCAAGACTCTCAAGTCTCTGTCCAAACTATCTGCATCAGGCAAACACCTTGCAAGGTCTGTCTGAGCCAAAATAGTGACCAGCAGGTCTCTAACACCTGAAAACCTTAAAAGGATCCCCTCTCCTTTCCCCTACAGAATTATACATAACTCCAAGCAGACTGCTCCAGAAGGATAGACCTTATCCAGCCATCTTGTCTATGTTTCAAGCCTTGCTTTGGACAGCAATGTGTTTAGTTGGTCAGTGGTAAGAGGATGCACCCCAGGGGCTGCAGAACAGCCTTTGATAGGAGTCTTGGCTATCAACACTGAAATATGTGACAGTGCTGGAGCCACCGAGGCAGTCTGTTAGCTGCAAGAAGTGGAAGCAGGTCCTGGCTCAACATTTTATAAGGATGCCCCTAAGAGTAGAAGGGTGAAGATGTTTTTTTTTCTAAAGATCTGGGCCTGAGCAGAATTTGCCAATAACCTTTCAAGAGGCCGTGGTCTACAATTTGATGAGCACATTCCCACCACTCTGACAGCGCTGCACCTTTCACATGCTGGAGCTGATGAAGATTCAGTTTGTCCACCTGACACCAACATGGCACCGCTCTAGAATTGGCTCATGTTTCCCCCTATTACTCCTGAACGGTGCTTCACTTCTGCAGCCTTGCAGCTGGAAGATGAATTAATTTGTTCCGCTTGGCCATGACTTTTTATTGAGCCAGGACTTCCAGGTTAAGTCATGATAATATCAGTCAGGTTCTCCATCTGCTGAAAACTCTCTTGTACTTCTGAGAGCCTTTGCACAAGGCTACCTGAGGTTTCTCTGGACTGGGGCAGCCCAGCATCTCCTGCAGAAATCCAATGGACCCAACAGATTTTTACAGGTTGCAGCAGAACAGAGGTTTCAGGATACCTTTCAACACCCTTTCCTCCCCAGCCCAAACCCCAAAGTTTGTTTTGCAGGGCCAGATCTTGCCCTTGTGTCTAGACAGCTTCAGGGTTCATTTTGGCAGAGACGAGGATAATTTTACAGGGCTCCTTAAAGGGAGGCAGTGGGCTCCATGAAGCGGGGCTGCACTCAAGATACCCTGGGTTGGATTCATCTCACTTCACCACCTAAGGCACCACAGGGTGGGAACTCAGCTCCCACACAGAGGCACCAATCTCTCCCCACTGACTTGAAAGTGAGTGTAGGGGACTCACTCAGACCAAACCCTTACCCTCAAATAGTTTGGTGGGGTTCACATGTCCTGGCTATAAATGCCCAATCCTTTGTTCCCTTCACAAATAAGTGAAGGGAAGACAGCTCATCTATTTTAGGCATCGTCCTTGTGATGAGACGACCTGCGTTCACTTCCACTGGTGCCACCACCAATCCACATGAAGTGATTCCCAAGGAGGGGCCTGGTGCCTCTGCTGTCAGTGTGATGTTCAAGCAGACAGAGCAGGAAGCTGGTGCTGGGGTCTCTTTATGAACTGATTACAGACCCCAGGACCTGGTTTTATGTCATGCAATATGCTGTGGAAAAGTCAGAGTATACTGAAGGATTATTAAAAGCGTGGTGCAATACAACAGCAGCAGTTCTACGGCACTTGCATTAACCAGCTTTCTCACAGGTGAAAGAGGTCTGAATTTTCACATCGGCTTCAAAAACATACACAGAAAAGTTTAACAAAATACTCACAGCTAAAGTGATTTTGCCTAGAATTTCTTCTGGAATAACATCATCTAATACACTATATACATATTTGTAAAACTTATCAAACGAGGTAGACATGAGCTCCATACAGATCCAACAGTCACCCTGGAAAAAGAAAAGAATCGGTGTTATTGTCAAGACAAAAATGAGAAACAAAAATCCAGAAACCATCTTGAATCCAATAAAATACATTAACAGCAGCATGCATTTGATGAGATGGATGGAATTCATCATGAGTGATTTTAGCAATGAAGTCTTGCCTCTCCCCCACTCCATCCACCAGCAGAGGCACCTGGCTGACAAGCTCATACCTGCTGCTACATTTTAGATACCCAAACCTAGATGAATTCAAGACTCAAACCCAGTTTCATTCTCCAGAAGGCTGCAGGCACACTGCAACAATAGCATGCACAGTAAAACTAAAGAAAATCCCTTCAGTTTATGACCGCCCTGAAGAAGACACTTCACACAACATTTGTAGATATCATCTAAGCAAGAGAAAATTAAAATAAACCCACACATGTAGGGGTTTTTGTTGATTTGCATCTTACAAACAATTTAAATGCAGGAAAATTTAAAACATACTAGTACCTGTGTTAAACCAAGCTAAGCTTAACCACCAAAGAAGAATAACTTGTCTTTTTATCAAAGTCTCTCCTGAGGTCCCTCTATCAATCCACTCAAAACGATTCACTGGAGATAAGAAATGGTTCCCTACAATATAGAAATACTTCATCGTTTGTTTTAGTATGTATCTACTATATGGTGATGGCCAGCATGGCCATGGATTGACCTTACTCATTTCCATTTTTTTGAACATTTTAGCTCCGCTTGAGCATGACAGAGGGCTTTGCGTGAGCTATTTCTGTAGACACTCCATGTGCTTCAGGCAACTCTTCACTGTTAGAAATACTAAAACACTAGAACTAGACCAGTCCTTGCCAGAAAGGACATAGTCATACCCGTCTTCTACAGGCTGAATCAAAATGAGTGTTAAACTGCATTAGCTGTCAAAAGCTACATGCAGAAGAGAGTTATTAGCCTGGTTGTCTCATCCTGGCTAAGTACCACCTAAACCACTTCTACCAGGAGCAGCAGCTTATGCAGGGGGTGCTGCCTTGGGCTGCCTGGATCATCCAGAGCATGCAATGCTCACCTGGTTATGACTAAGCTGCACAGTCCTGTGATATAATAAGCAACAAATAATTCCTTCAGTAATTATCTTATAGAAGGTAAATTTTTCTTGACCGGACAAAACACAAACCAAGCAAACTCTAGGTTAACACATGGAAATAAAATTAGGAAGAAAACCCAGGGTATGGACATGCTGGAGGTGTGGCAAAGCACCATGCTCCTATCTTGCACACTCAAGTTACTGCTGTTTGAAGAAACCTCCCAGTGCTCATAAGACTCAGAAGCAATTCTTAAGTTGCATTTAGCTGATGGAAAAGCTTGTAGATTCACAGGTTTTAAGGTAAAAAAGGAATTTTCTGACACTCAGAATGACCTCCTGAGAAAGGAGGTCAAGCCAAGGAACTGCATCTACCAAGATGCCTCCAGCCCAAATGCTTGGTTTAGCAGGAACAGAAGTGTTCAGCAAAGGTGCTGTCAAACGCTGTACATTGGTATCAGGAGAGACAATGGTGTCACCCAGCTTGGTCTTGCGCTGCTCACACATGTGGTAAGGCTGTTTTCAGCAACACTGACAGTAAAATATCAGGAAGCATCCCATGTGCCACCAGTGTTCTGGGTGCTGCTGCTGCTTCAGTTACAGTGAATCCATCACTGCTGCCTGCCAAAGGAGGGAAGCAGCCTTTGAGATGAGAGCCTCTCCCTTCTGAGAAGAGGGAATCTTCTCCCCTATGAAGGGCTGAGCCACTAGTGGGATAGCTGGGGAAGAAGACTGAGGGTTCAGAGCCACAGGCAGCCCCATTTCATATTGCTCATTTGGCACCAGGCTTCATATATCAGCACAAGGTAGAGTGGGAGCTAATGTCATCCAGTCAAGGGAAATGTCTGCCTGAGCTCCAAAAATGCAGATTTCACCCAAAAGAAAGCAGAAGGGACGGTTGAAAAAGATGCTGTGCTGGACACAAAAGCAGAGACACCATGGTGAAAGAGGCAAGTGCAGCGCAGTGGGGAGAGGGCACAACTGGCACTTCAGAAGACATGGATAAAGGTGAGCTCAGGCTGCTAGAGAACAAAAGACTGGCTACGGATGCCTTTGGCTGAGGATGCCTTTGGCTGAGGACTTGCTCAGATTTAAGCTGCAGGAATTAAATGAGGCAGCATGGGCAGAAATTACCTTTTTCAAAAAGCACTGTCAACAAAGCCAAACTGCAGTCAAGGCACTTCCGTATAATCAAGAGCGCTTAGGCTGCAGGGGATCAGACTTGTTCAAGAATGCCAGAATATTACTGACCACCTGCAGCCTTGTGTTTATGTCCAATCACACCAGTATCATGTCTTCAGTCGCCCAGGTTACAACAGCTGGTGTTTGTACAGCAAAAGCAAACCAAAGGGAAACAACAGCAACCTTATTAAAGCCATTACTTTGTGCATCTGCGAGGTAGAGACGTATTGCCAAAAACTCAAACAAGTACAAGAAATTGTTATCCAAGGTTAATTTAAGCATAAAAATACATGGATTAAAAGCACCAATGGAAAGACTCAGTTTACTTGGTCTTCTGAAGCATATGCCATGTAGAAATCCTGGATGTGGACATTTACTGATGTGATAATATAAAAATCTACCTGATCATCATGAATTCATGTCAGCAAAATCAATGAAAAAAGATAACAGGCCTTCTCAGATATGCAGTTTCGTTAAGCCTGATGGGAAGATTCAAAACTCTACAGGTTCTTAACTCCTTCCCAAGACTTAAAAGGACATAGCTATTGGCAAAGCTGCTGAACAAAAGAGAAGATTGGCTGGAATGCCTAGGTACTGGCCACCCAGCCCCCTTTTCAGATCAAATCTGAAAAAGTGCTAATGTGCATCCAAAAGTTCTACTTCACTGTGAAGACAAAACTATGTTCATCAAAGTTTCTCTTTATGCTTTTAGGTTCTGATTATAAAATGACAAAAGCATTTTAATTTTCTCTTCCTGATAAAGTTACTCTTCCAAATATATTTTAGTCCTTGTTAGGTATTAAATTATTAGATGCTAATGCACATCTTGTAGACATTCAAAAAAATGTCCAGGAACACCCTGCGCACTGCATTCAAAATACTGCTGCCCATCTCCAGGACATACATAAAAACTGCTTAACCAGCAACTGGGATGCTTCAGTGTCTCAGTTAAGAGTTGTGAATTCCCAGTTGACAATTGATCATGTCACAAAGATGTCACCCAGACAGAAGCAGCTTGTCAGAAAAGGAGCTGGGAGTCCTGGTGGAAGCCAAGTTGAACATGAGCCAACAAAGTGCCATTGCTGCAAAGAAGGCCAGTGGTGTCCTGGGCTACATTAGGCAAAGGACTGCCAGCAGATCAAGGGAGGTGATCTTTCCCCTCTGCTCCGCACCTGTAGTCCTGTGTCCAGTGCTGGGTTCCCCAGTACAAGTGAGATATGTCATACTGGAGAGACTCCAATAAAGGGCCACTAGGACGACTGATGGACTGAAGCATGTCTCCTACGAGGAAAGGCTGAAAGAGCAGGAACTAGGGAAACCTGGAGAAAAGCAGGCTTAGGGGGAATCTTATCAATGTATAAGAGGGGAGGGTACAGAGGTGATGGAGTCAGACTCTTTTCAGTAGTGCTCAGAGACAGGACCAGAGGCAATGGGCACAAGTGACACAGCAGGTACCCTCTGAACATCAGGAAACACTTTTACACTGTGAGAGTGATTGAGCAGTGGCACAGGTTGCTCAGTAAGGCTGTGGAGCTTCCATCCCTGGAGATATTCAAAAGCCACTTGGACATGGTCCTGGGCAACTGGCCCTAGGTGGTCCCGCTTGAGCAGAGGTGTTGTACCAGATGACCTCCAGAGGTCCTTTCCAACTTCTACCATTCTGTGATGCCAGTACCGAATGCTTACCACATTACCACACTGCGGGGAGTAACCAGTGTTTTATGCAAGTTTCATCTTCACTAGGGAAAGAGAATGAAGAATGTCATCGCCCTCACATATCCTTATGTGACAGAGAGGACACTTTTCCTACAGACTGGGGACTGATCATGAGGACAGATCCCTTGAGTAACACCAACAGAGCCAAAGATTTTCACTGAAATAGTGTGTTGTGCCTCAACAGCAAAGAGAACAAACACCTTGTATCAACTGACTGAAGATATGTCCACAATCCCCACCAACTCCATCACTGTGCTACTGACACATATGTACTAGCTCTTCTCTCCTGCCAGTGGCAGATCTCCATGGGGTAACTCACCCAGCTTCCCAGGCATGTTTTGCAACTTACAATTAATGTTTCATTGAATAATTTCATCAACTATTGAGCTTATTGGTTTAAATGTGGCTTGGCTACACTCACACTGTGTAGGAGTCACTGCTGAGATCCTACGTCAGACGTGGTTTTTTTTTTCCTCTTCCTCTATTTGAGAGGGCAATTAGTGTGGTCATGATAACTAACCAAACATTCCCAACCTTACAGCTACTATCTCAAACTAGACTTGCTGTAAAGCTTCCAGCAGATGCACAAAAAAAGAATATTGCTTTTCTCTTCAGACCTAAAAACCCTCTAAACAGTAACACTCAGGGCAGAAGTCTTGGAGTTACCCAGTGCAGTCCTATTGCTCAGTCCAACACTCTTCTCTTGTCGCTACCAGAAAAGTGACCAAAGTGCGATCTTTGCAGAAACTCTATCAGTAGTATTTTTTTCTCCCCTCACTTCACAAGTCCTGCTTTGAGAGGTAACAAATAGACATGGGTAACCAGATCCTCTTCAATATAGCATCTCTGATGACCGATGTGGAAAGCTCTGTGTGCATGTGCAAGAGTGAGGGCTCTCACTGGTGCAGTATGGAGAAACCAAATGGCTTTATGGAGCCAGTGTAAACCTCACAAAGTTGAACACGGCCAAGTGCAAGATCATGCACCTGGATCAGGGCAGTTACTAGCATAAAAAAGGACTAGAGGATGAGTGGATTAAGAGCAGCCATGTGGAGAAGAACTTCAGGGTACTGGTGGGTGAAAAGCTGGACATGACCTGGTAATATGTGCTTACAGCCCAGAAGGCCTGGACTGCATCAAAAGAAGTGCGGCCTCTTCTGGTATGGTCAAGGAAGGTAAATGTCTCCCTCTACTCTTCCCTGGTGAGATGCCACCTGCAGCACTGCAGCCAGCTCTGGGGTCCCCAGCACAAGAAAGACACGGACCTAATGGAGCAGCTCCACAAAAATGATGCGAGGGCTGGAGCACCTCTCCTATGAAGACAGGCTGAGGGAGTTAGGGTTGTTCAGAGAAGGCTCCAGGGAGACCTTATTGCTTAAAGGCAGCTTATAAGAAAGATGGGGACAGACTTTTTACCAGAACCTGCAGTGACAGGACAAGGGGCAATGGTTTTAAACTGGAAGAGGGAAGATTTCGCTTGTACATAAAAAAGAAAGATTTAACAATGAGGGTGGTGAGATGCTGGCACATGTTGCCCAGAGAAGTTGTGGATGCCCCTGCCCTGCAAATGTTCAAGGCCAAGTTGGATGGGACTCTAAACAACCTGGTCTAGTGTGAGGTGTCCCTGGCAGGGGGGTTGGCCTCAATGATCTTCAAAGGTCTCTTCCAACCCAAATCATTCTATGATTCAATGATTTTATAACTCATCAGCCACCAAATCCCTCTAGAGCCAATGTAACCAGGAATACAGCCAGTAGCATAAGTACCCCTTCTGCATTTTACTTCAAGCCTTTCTCTTTCTGATTCTCTTAATTCTCCAGCCTTTACCAGATGAAACTTTATTCTCTCTCTGTTAAGTCAGGTTGTGGACATGAAAATTATTTCTACTGCCACACATGGCAACATCAGTGCTCAGGAATCCTTTCTGTTCTTGAAAAGAAAAAAAAGGGTTTTTTTTTCTACCTAGGATTGTTAGAAAATTAAGTAATAAAGCAGTCCCTTTAACAGATGCACTAGAAGAATGAAGGATGTTGCAACATGTTGATGTGAAGGTCATGGCATGATCAGCAAGAGTAGGAGCAAGCAGAGCCTTGTCCCACAGAGGGTCTTCCATCTGGCAGCAGTTCAATGAAGGCCTTGACTCCATGCAAAGGCTAAAACACTGTCTTCCACTTCTTCAGCTTTGTTCTTGTTTCATTAAACAGACAATTTAATCTCATCTAATGGGTACCAATAAATTCAAGCAAAGTCAGTAATTCGACAATCAACTCACATTTTTTGCATTGTTACACGTTATATACACAGACATACACAGTAACAGGAGGATGTCCATTATGACTGAAGAACAAGGAACAAAAAATATGCATTAAGATGCTGCCTGCTGAGGGACAAACAGTTTCCTAAGTCCCAAATAAGACTTTCCCTAATAGCAAACACTTGCTGAACAAGACAGACAATTTTCTCAGGAGAAATATTGTCTTGTTTTTTGCCTTTCCAAATCAAACTTTTCATACTCACAGAGGATGCCACAGTAATTTGCCTGTTTACAGATACTTCCCTGACTGCAAGCTCGGACACTTATCTGTCTTCAAAATAAGACTGTGAACAGTTTTGTCCCATTTGGCTTAGAACTCCCACTCCCCAAACTGTCAGGATTCAAGAGCTTAGCTCGGCTTCTCTGCATCAACAGCTCACTCTTCTGGAAAGGCTACCTGCCTTCCGTAACAGCCCGGCTGCCCTGCTGTTTCTCCTGAAGCTGTTTTCTAGCCACCTACTCAACATTTAAGCTCCTCTAAAGAGGCTCAAATCAAAGTCTTTCACCTTTTAGGAGCAGGCAGAAGAAGACTTCTCATCTGTAGCTCCATCCATCCCTGAAGAATTTGAATCCTGGCTCACAGCAGGTGGTCCCAAGAGGATCTGCCTTTTGGAACTCATTTCCTTACTTTTCACCTTGAAATGCTGGAACAAAGAAGTTTGTTTGTACATGCTTTGCTGTAGGACTTCCTGAGAGAGGTTCAGTCTTTATCATGAACTCTTATACTCAAGGGACTGGTGCAGCAGTGACCTGGATTGTTCACAGTAATTTGGGAACAGCTCTGCTAAGTGGATTCTGGGGGTGAGGTTCAAACATACTGGTGAAATTCCTTTTTTCCCTTTCTGTGCTCCTCTGCTGTCATAGGATCCTAGCTTTAAAGATGTAATTAATATTAGAAAATGTAATTAATATGACAAGACAGAAAACCTTATCCAAGCATACCAGCCCACCCTGAGCACCTTTGAGATACATGACTTGGAACATCACCTTGGCAGAAAAAGACCAAGAAGAGGGAAAGCTGCTTTCATCTTAGAAGCAAATACCCCTGATGCTGAAGGTGGGGGAAAAGGGATTCCAGGGACCTACATGATATAACTCCAAATGACCTCACTGAAACCCTTCCCAGATACAGCATGCAAGGAGCCCTGCCTGGAAAATCAACAGGATTTTTGGACAAGACAATAGGTGCAGCAGAAGCCAGGCTGACATTTGGGTGCTGATCAGGACAGGTTTTTATACTATTTATGTATTACATCCTGGGATGTGCCGAGAGCTGCAGAGAGGTAACAGACTTGTACAGTTCTGAACATGTTGTTCATCAGTATCTGGCAAGACACTGCCTTGGCCAGAGACTTCTCTTCAGACTGGCCAGCCTGACAGCCTTAGCATTTGTATTTCAGCAAAGCTGGAACTTTTCAGCCAAGGGTGAGGCTTCACACTCAGTAGGAGCTTGTCCTGTGTGAACATGGACAACACCTCCCGGTCCAAAATGGCTTCATATTTACACAGATATGAAGCAGAGCATGGGAAAAGGAAGGGCTGTTACCCTTATTTTAGAGGCTGAAATTTAAAGACAGAGGAGTGACCTAGCAAAATTACAGATGGAGACTCTTGAGAAGCAGGAATTGAATATCTGGTCCCAGATTAGAGCTTTAACTACAACACTGACCTTCTTTCTCTAACAGTTCACTGTTAAAGCTCTGCACAGGCTGCTATGCATGATAATAAGCAAAGATGACAAGTGACCAGCAGGTCTCCATTTTCCTTGTTCCCTTGAGTAGATGTGCTGGATTTATGCTCAAGTAGTGGAAAATGGGCAACGTTACATGTCTACCCTGCTATACTTTGCCAGCTTCAACACTAGAGAAATTACAGAAAGAAGAAATAATCCACATCTTCAGAAGAGCTGCAGGAGCTGCTGCTCTCTGGAGGAAGGGGGTGATGTCATCAGGTTTTGACACTCATCTTCTCTAGAACTCTTTCTTGCCAATGGATTAAATGTACTCAGCAGTGCTATATTCCTCTCCTTATGCCTGTACCAAACAGAATCAGCTCAGCCTGATGACTGGCCACCAGCCGTGGCATAAAACTGCCTAGGCTGCATGGAGAAGACCAGCATCCCAACTGTATTACGAGTCATTCGAAGCTAGATAGCAGTGGGAGCACCTGGGCAAAGCACAAGGAGATAGGATACCTTCTGTGTCCCCACAACATAATATCTACCTTAAATTATAATATAGATGCTAAACCAGTCACAAACATGACAGCAATTAACATCATACTCCTGGCCACAAACAGCTAAAGTACGTCAGGATTAACAGTGGTCAGCTGACACAGCTTTCAATGCTCTAATTCTGTTCTTCATTTGGAAGCACTCGTGGAAGCATCACAGCAAATAACCCACTCTACAGCATGTGCATAAAGGGTCAAGCAAAACTACAGCCCCTAGGCAATGGCAGATACTGCTCCTCTCAAGAACAGCCAAGCAATTTTGGTCTCTGTCCCAAAAGGACAGAGTAGAACTGGAAAAGATGCAGAGAACGGTGAGAAAGATGATCAAAGGTCTGGAAGGGGTGCCCGTGCGTGACACAGGCTGGCACCTACCAGGCTGTGTAAGACATGATGGAGTGGGAATATGGCAACTGCCTATAAAATACTCAGTGGCCTGAAGAGGATCGATAAAGATCAACAGTTCACTGCCTCTTCAAATACAGAAGCTACAAGAAGCACCTGGAGCACCACTTAAAACAGCAGGCCTTTAAACAAGAGGTGGATAATCAAGAGAAGCACCTCTCTGGGATCAACATGGATGCGAGAAACATACAAGTGTTCAAGGGGAAACTGAACACTTTAATGAAAACGAAATCCAGTAAGATTCACTGAGCACAAAGAGGCACACCTAGCTCAGAAGACACTCAGTTGCACACAACGGAAGACTATGGCAAAGTATCACAAAAGCTTCTGCAAGCAGATTCTGTGAGTCACTGCCAGAAACCCACTAGGGGTTTTGGTCTGACCCAGCATGGCTCCTCTTGTTTTCTTACACATCTATCTGCAGGTACAAACCGCTTCAAGGCAGATGCATGTTAATTAGAAGTCTCAGACAGCCTGGATCTGTACATACATCACATAACCTTCCAGGGAGCCATGAGTACCATCACAGCAGCCACCTTCATTGCAGGGATACAGATCCTCTGCATGGCCACACCTCACAGCCACTGACACAAACTACATCTGTGTCCCAGCAAAGCTGTGTCCCAGCCCAGCAGCACACACTCTGCATGGGGGTGCCCCAGACTGAGAGCTCACCAAGAGAAGAAAAGCAGGAAAGAAGGTGAGGCTGAAATAAGCAGACACACAACAAGGAATGGGAACAGCATGTATGTGTTCAGCAGCACCCAGACATCTGGGTCTCCTGGTTAAATACCCTTGATTAGAATTTGAGAGCTAAAAAGTCTAACAGAAATTAACTTTCTCTTCCTTATTGCGAGTTGGAAACTGCAAAGGAAAAAAAACAAAACAAAACAAAACAAAACCAAAAAAAAAAAACCCAAAAAAAAACCCCCCAAAAAAACCCCAAACAGTAAAAACCAAACTGTAAAAACCAAACTGCTCAGAATGAAGCAAGTTTGGAGTGCCCACCTCTCTGAAGAGCGCGCCATAAAACTGAACAATATACGGGCAGTCACTGCTTCTCATTACTACATCAAGGTCCATCAGAAGCTGCTTCTGTTCTTTTTCATCCACTGTCGACCGAATTCTCTGAAAGAGGAAGAGTGGCAGAGACTTTATCACTTACGGGCCATGATTGCATCCTCAGATTTGCTTCTGGAGCAATATGCCAGGAACCCCAAGCCCAAGGCTGAGCAAGCAATCCCCAAGGCATGCTCAAACACACTCTAGAGTTAAGCTGGGTTTGCAAATAAGAAATAAAACTGGAAACCTTTAAAGCCATTTAATTCAGACTATAACCCCCCCCAGACCTCTCATGAGCATCAACATTTTCAGATGATACATAAGAATGAAATTAAAGAGCAGAGATTTCATTGAAAACTACAACAAAACAACATTCGGGTTTTCATTTAAAAAGAAATTCCCGCAGAGTTTTTAGCCATGCTGGATGAGGCTCAAAGGCTGTTTTGAAATTTAACCTAGTAACATTATGATAAAAATGTCTAAGACAAGCGCAGAAGACAAAAAGGCTCCTTCCACCAGGGCCTCTATGGCTGGTGTGGTAAAAAGGGATCATCACATAACCAAAGGAACACATTGCTCTGGTAATGCTAATGGTGGGCAACAGTCCTGTGAGCTCTTCTCATAAAGCTAACAGTTCTTTACATAGTATTGGCCTAGGGAAGATTAACACTATAGAAAAGATAAGGGTTTATTTTATATATATATA